>JBBMJM010158991.1:0-10169 GCA_037832705.1 Centriscus cristatus | reverse complement strand
ACGTTCTCCCCAGTTACAATCCATCACTGCAGTACTTGTCATTCCTGGACCTGCCATAATGACCCCGAGCCGTCTGTTATGGTGGAAGCAAGAGGTCAAACCTGGGGCAGTGACACACGCACACGCACGCACGCCAGCAAGGTGTTGTGGTGCAGAACAACACTGGAGCTGCATCCATCCATCTGACCCATCTCGTGACGCCAGCAGCGAGCAAACTCAGACGCTTCAGACCGCAGTGTTGACGGCCTACATCCGAATGAAAGTCGGTTCAACGGCCCTGACGGGGAGAATATTCCACTGACGTAGTGAGTTAATCAAAGCAGAAGTCAAACAGACCTCCTGTGGACTCTGTCTCCATACTGCAGCTCAGCAGATACGTTCTAAAACACTGTGTATAAGGTTGAAGTGCTGACTTTCAATACTTCTAATCCTATTTTTGCTCAAGGGTACGTGTATAAATGGCTAAAATTTTAAACAGTTCATTGTGCGTGCATGAGAACACCCACGGTGTGAACCTGAGAGTCAGCACTTTCATCTCACAGTGCTGGAGAAAAGAGCCGCAGTCATTCCGGAATAACTGTTTCCTTTTGTATTAGGAAGCCGTATTATGACGTTGATGCCGAAGCGTCATGTGTAGATGTGTGTGTGTGTGTGTGTGTGTGTGTGTGTGTGCTGCAGTGATCGTATCACAGGATGTGTTTGTGGACAAAGTAAACAATTGTATTACTGAAATTCTTCCAGGGCTCCTCGATGTTGATGGCGTCGTGATTCCGTGTACGTGCGTTATCGTCTGGTTTGTTTGTTAAAGACTCTGCTCCATCCGTCTCTGGTAAAGTCACTTGAAATTCATTTTCACAGCTGCGGAGTCGTCGTTCTTATTGTAGATTGTGGAAGCGTTGTTTGCCCATTTTTTTGTATTAGAGAATCAGTAAGAGAAAGAGCAAAACGGGATGGATGATTTTACTGAGACACTAAAATAAGGAAGGAATATATAAAAAAATACAATATGAAGAAACAGATTAATTCAGCTGCATTCTAGGAAAAAATATGTTGAGTTAATAGTTAACATACATTCAGTATCATTAACTTTTGCAAACAATTAACACTAATGTCTTTTAGAGAAAGCACGTATTGCTCTGGAAACACATTATTTTTCCCGATGCTGCTTTCAGCACAGTTTCTCTTGTAACATTGATTTCTGCCCGTTTGCAGTTCAGCACTTTCACGACAGTAATTTGTCACTCAGCCTGTGCGTTCAGCAGATGTGTCTCACTTAAAGGAAAACGTCCCAGTGTCTATAAATGAAGAGAACACCCAAGCAATCATAAAAAAAAGATAAATAATAGTACATTTTAGAAAAAAAAAGTCACAGACTTCTGATTTTGTCGTCTCGGGCTGAGGCTGATGCAGTTTTCATTGAACGAGGAAATGGGGGTCACTCATAAGTCAAACAACGTTTGTGTTGAAAGAAACTTGAACAACACAGAAAAACAAAACTGTAACTTTGAACTTCACTGAGTGAACGTACACCGACTCTTCCTGTTGTCACCTCATCGTCGCTGAGAGTAAGTGTGGCATGATGGTTAAGATCCGCTTGGGTTTAGCATTCAAAACAGTCGGACTAGGGTAGATCAGAGTTGTGGTTCCATTTGTCAGTGTGAGGTGTGTGTGTGTGGGGGGGTCACATGGAGATATTTTTCGTTGGAGTTACAACGGGAAGTTTTGTCTGTTTAAGCCGCTGAAGGTCATGACCTAATGTACCTCGTTGAAAACCTGGGATGAGACACAGCCAAACTGAAAAAAAAAAAAAAAAGAGAGAAATCAATCAATCATAAAACAATTCAAAATGTCTACATGTGATTTCACAACCTTGACACTGACCAGCAGAGGTTAAAAGGCTTCGCCCAGGAAATGATTTAGAAAAACATGATTTTTCAGGTCTGCAGAGAATAAAACCAAAGGTAATCCGGACGGGGGGGTGGAGAACGGAGAAGCTCCGTGCTTTGGCATCACTGCTGAGTTGATGATACGTCTCCACTGGTCCACTGCTGAACCTGACAGGTTACGGCTTCACCACGGGGGATCTTATGGGGATACCCATCATTATTTTATAATACAACACATTCTACATTTAGGTATTTAGGTATATTTAGGTGTTAAAAACAGATGTCTGGTGACAGGTGGGGGAGACCCTGGATGGGCTGACAGATACAGACGAACATTCACTGTCCAACATACCGACAGTTCAGTCTCCAGTGAACGCAAGACTCCTTTTTTTTTTTTTTTTTTGGTAGAGGAGGAAAAGCAACAGATCATGAAACACAATGTCACTTTAAATCCACGAGTCATCAACAGCACAGTTGGAAATGTGAGAACAAGATCTTAAAACTGTGATGGGGGAACATTTCAATCTGCCAATATGCCACCAAACACAGCCCACTCACTTGGCGCTGGAGAGGATCCCGTTTCATCAGAATGCAAATCAACAAACGCTCTCCTCTCCATGAGTCAACTTTCAACAGGTTTTATTCCAAGAAAATCCTTTCCGTTTCCTGAGGACATAATCATACTTAATGGTATGTATTTTCCAAAACGCATATTCTGTTGGAAAAAGGTCGTTTGTGGCTTCAACTGAAACTGGTCCAGTTAAGTCTTGCGTAGGCGACGGACGCAAACACTGAAAATCCTGTTGTTTTCCCTTGAAGTAAATCACAGTCCTGTAATTGAATATTATTTGAGGACAATTAGACGTATGAGTGCTTCATTGTGAGAAAATGAAGCTGTGAGATTCAGCCCGTTGTTATGTACTGAGGCAGAAGGACACACTGGACTGGTGTCAAATGAAGATGACGCCAGCATGGACGCGCTAAAACTCCATCTTTATTTCTACAGTATGAAACAGGTTGGCTTGAAAAAAAAAAAAAAAAAAAGGTGTTAACATAAACAACATAGATTAAAGAGATTATCATCAAGGTGCCAGAAAAAAAGTTACCCCCCCAAGAAAAAAACAAAACAAAACTAGAAAACAAATCTGACTTTTGTGTCTATTTTTACATTTTAAAGCATCGCCAAGAGTCCTCTTAAATCTTTAGACGAGTGGGGGTGGGAGAAAATTCTTTGCTCAGCTAAGACAAATTATTACACTGTGCTCGAAAAGAGAGACACTTTTTTAAGAGTGGTGACACAAAACTGTCAGGCCCCCTACATCAAAACAAGGTCTTAAGATTAAAACTAAGCTTTCATCTATCAGCTGCAAAGCGGGAACGCGGCGACACAGTCATCCATACGGAAACCTTTCAGGAACGGCATCGGGACGACGTATGAGGTGCAGTAAAATGTCACATTGCAATTATGGCGATTTAACAACATCTGACTTCAACTTAAAAAAAAAAAAAAAAAAAAGCTCAGACAATGAATGCATTCTGTGCTCCGCCATGAGGAAATGTTCCAGGAGTTGGATTCTGATGCTGCTACTTGTTCTTTACAGCTGGCGGACTGAATGCTCGTCGCTTTTCCTCCGCAAAGCTGTGAGTTTTTGTGTGACTTTGCCAGTTGGCCTGACGGAAACTGGCTTGTCGTTAGAAAGGCAGAATAATGATGATGATGATAAATAGTAGACATTGGGGTGAAAAAAAAAAAAAACTGGACAATTTCAGTTAATGAACTGCTGTGAACAAAACAAATGATTTCACTGTGAATTACAGAGCTATGGACAAGTCTTTGAAATGATGAACTCTGACTTCCGTTTCAAACCGTGAGCTCAATAGCTCAACAATGCATCACCTTACTTATCCAACACTAGTTTTTTTTTCAATGTCTTTTTCATTTCACACGTTCAGGCAGTTAAGCCACACAGGTACAATAGATCCCTGGTCTCTGGTGCCTATACACCTGTAGACATCAATGCAAATGCAGAGTGATTCACACTCTGAAATTAGAACATAGATTACATTTATTTATCACCTCCTCGACTCATATTTTTAATCCATTCTTTAGCATCTGGTGAGGATGCACTTTTTCTCCCATTGCAAACGGCAACACGCCACCACAGGCAGGTTGGTGGAATTCTCCACTTATCCTGTTAATGTAATTAACAGGATAAAACATAATATACACCTCACTGAACAGCCTGAGGTTTGAGTGAATGAGTTACCTTGACAGGTGTGACAGCACTCGATCACTAATCCTGTTTATTTAGCGACAAATTATTAAATACAGCTATTCAATAGTTCAGTGTCGGTGCCTTCAATAGAACACAAGTCACCGTCAAAGTCTCCCTGGCCCCCCTGCTCATAAATTGTTGTGAACAGGTATCATCAACCAAGTTTGACCCACCGGTCCTATGCTGGGTTTCCTTCTTATCCATGTAGACGTGAAAGGAAGAATGAAAATCAAGGAGTTGGCAGGCTCGACTCTCTACAAATGTGTCTATAGTATCCCAACATCATCCGCACCCTTTGGTTAAATTAGACTCCTGACTACTTGACCTCCAGGGAGCAGATAATACAAGCAGAAAAATAAGAAAAAACAAAAAACAAACCTAATGCATGCTTCAGAGAGATCAATGAAGGGATGATAAAATAAAAAGACATCTGAACACCTTGTCCTCATCAGATCACCAAGCTGCTCTCAGGAGCAACAAGAGGATTAATTCATGAAAAAGTTAGCAAATCCACTTATTCTTAGACGGAGGGAACAACTACGCAGAGCATTAATATTTAAAGCTGCTTCGTCTTTTCAACTTTTAAAAACAGGACTTCAGCTTGAATTGTTAAAAAAAAAAAAAAAATAGAGAGCGGATCAAACACTTTTCTATAATTTAATTACATGTCTGCATGGCATTTATTTGTCCCACTTTGTATTTGGCCAACACATTGCTCATATTTAATTCTGTTTGTGAGGGTCACCCAAACATTTCGAGCGAGAAGAGACACTGAGCAGCAGGAGAGAAAGGGAACAAAAGACGGCTCACGCACTTCATGCTTCATGAATAATATCAGGGAAATATAGTGAGTCTCCCATTGAGCAAAATTAAATATACATGAGTTGAACTTTTCCAAAAGTTACCGCTGATGTTTCAGAACAAATCTACAAAAGTGCTTCTTGGACAGTTTCACCTTTGAAATGGGATGAAAGCAAACACATTAAAAACGAATCCATTTGGGAAATAGTTAGTCATGACAATTACAGGCGGTGCATGTTGTCCTCATCGCTTCCGGACAACCAAAGCTGGGAGTGGACAGCCGTGTTGGCAAATTATATCGTAACATTCGTATCACGGCTTTTCATGAACGAGCTGGCTGATGAAATATGAAAATATAGGTCGTTCCAAAAGTTGAAAACTTGAAAAGTGCCAAAGAGCAAATGAACGCGTTCACTGGAAACACTGCAGGACCACTGCCGCCTCCTTTTTTTTTTCCCTGTGATATTTCCTGTGCTGTGTCACTCGCACAACATGAAGAAATGACAGGGAACCACACAGAACAATGTTTTTTGTTTTTTTTGGGTGAATAATTTGAATTTTACAGGTATTTTTTTCATAGCTCAGACTTTCTGACAACTTGTCTGCTCCACATCCACCTTTTCAAACACATAAGTGACCAATTTGGACACCATGAATATGAATGTGGACCACAAATCACACATTTAAAGCTGAACTGCTGTTATAAGAACTGCTGGAAACGTGTGAATGCAATATGTGGAAGATTTCTGCATCAGCCCGCTTGGTCACAAAGCCACATTTATTTGTCTTCCTCCACTCTCACTCACTCACACACTGATGACTTCTCTCGTTTTGTCTTGTGTGCGAAAAATAAATATCATACAGCACAAATTAGCCTGTGCGAGGAGCCGCATGCATACATTAAGCAGATCATTCTGATTTAAAACGGGTTTATTGCCCATGAAATTGCGTATAATGGGAATTTGTCAATGGCTTATGCACTGATTGTATTTCCCTGAGCGGAAGAGGAGACGGACAGAATTAGAGTCAAAGCACTAGAAGGATGGAGGGGCGAGGAAAAGGGTGTAACGGAGGGAGGAGATGGATGTTCAAGGAGCATTTGCGTCGGCCGTTCTATTACGCTCTCATTACACTGCTAATCACATTGTGAGGGAGTGTCAGCTGAGAGGGCCGGGTGCCTTGTTTACAGACCAGACACATGTTCTCACCCGATCCGAGTCATCTGAAGAAGGGAGAGGAGAAAGAGAACCCAAACAGCGCCGTCCACACATTCAGGGACAGGCGCTTAATGAGCCCATTACACGTCTTCATCCGTACACTTACGTCATCCACAAATAACAGATTCTCGTCTGACACCCTCTCAGCATATTTTTCCATCTACTTCATGGCCAACCAGTCATTGTCTCGGTCCAAACAGATGGATGTCAGACACTTCAGTGGCCCAGCCTATTTATGTATGTCTCGCCTCTGAGTTCCAGCTCTGCTCTGGTCTCATCCCAATTGTTCAAGAGTCTCCCACTTTCTTCCCGAGTCGACAGCGCTCAGCCATTTCCCTCAGTTTAGTTTTGTTTGTTTGTTTGTTTTGTTTTGTTGTTTTGTTCACCCAATCTGGAAGGGAGCATCGAGCTCGGGCTTAGCCATCGTCCTCACTGGCACTCTGCATTTCAAAGCGTTTGGTTTGGCTGTGATGCAAAGAGACAGTTCGACTCGGAGGGGGGGGGGGGCAGCTTTGGGGATTTTGACACTCAAAGGTTGCTGATATATTCCACACAAATTGGTGTGATGCGCAGGGGCTCTCGCCGTACACACGGTGTTGTGCACATGACGACACCAGTCTGAACCTGTACGGGAATCGACACCACCGGAGAACCAGCAGCTGGTTGGGGAGCAGATCCACAGGCCCTCCTCCGACACAAACAGGGACGAATCAGTGAGGATCAGCCATTGCTCTGAGCATCTGGTGTTCTCATAATGTCAGAGTCGGGGAGAAACTGTAACCCCGTTTGCACAGTTGGTAAGCAGACTGTGACTGTGTGTGTGTGTGTGTGTGTGTGGATGTGTTACATCTCGGTGCATCACTGCATGTATTTGACAAAGACAACACAGATCTCACATCCGTGAGGCTGTGCAGCACTTCAAAAGACTTAAAAAACGAAATAATGATGCCCACAGCTGTGGCGTTTTGAGTAAAAAAAGTATTTTCACAAAATGGTGCGTGGGTTTTGATTCTAGCTCATCACAGCTATGCTAACCCTCGAATGTTTCAGCTACTCCTTAAATATTTGAACAAGGGAAATGAGCTCTCTGAAAATCTCAGTTTGGATTCTGGCATTTTTTTTTTTTAAACTACATTGCAGAAATGTTTTAAAGTGGCGACACCCCAGCAAACTGTTCTGTGAATCTGGGTGCTCGGGGCTCAAAATGTGGTCTCAATAGCTCACCTGTGCATGTGATGGAGGAATGGGCAGTGCAGGTAGGGGGCGTGGCCTCTACACGTGCAGGAAGTGGTACGATTGAGGAAATTATAACGTGTACATGCATGAATCTAGTTGGTTTAGTCAGTATTATGTTAAAATGTGTTTTCTTCATCTATATTTAAAATCACGTCAGGGTCAACCTTCCGTTTTGTAAGTTCCAGGTTTATTGACATTCCCGTAAATTCCTGTTTGAGACGTTTTCCAGCATTGAGACTAAGGGAAAGTCTTCTCAAGTGGGAAAGGCGACGCGTTGCCAACATGCAGCAGCGTGCAGCGGGGCGTCTCAGTGAACCCGCCGCTCCAGGGACGGACTCGTTATAGTTTGTCGGAGGCTGTCCTGGCTCGGAGCCCGCTTGTGTTTGCTGGCGTCCGATAAGCTCCGCTAAACATCTTTGTGATGAGGATTTTGTTGAGGGGGTAAAATTTGGTTTGTGAATGAAAAGACTGGAAAACTGGAAAACTATTATTTTATATAACCCGGCAACCACCCACCCACCTCCCCTCGGATCGGTCTTGAAGCTGACGTTTGTTTGGTTGAAGATTAAATGATTAGTCGTTTCAAGAAGGAGAGACAATATAAGAAAAAAAAGTTTTTGTCTGGTCATCTGAGACGAATGCAGCTGATAACTTACTTTGAAGATAAGAGAGTTTTGAGCCAAGATTCTTTCTGCCAAGATTCTCAGGAATATTTGTTTGTCTCTGGAGGATGTATGGGGGGGGGGGGGGGTAGTTTGCTTCCACCTCATGAGTCACATGTCAACGAGGGAATGTGTCAATGTGGAGACTTTTATGACAACATGAAGCACCGGAGGTACAGAGGATATAGAGCGATAGGGGGAATGAGTCATATGAGAAATATTCATGTGTACTTATCTGACAAATATTGTTATTACATCCTATTAGCAGCCGCACACGGTGTGATTCATGACATCGGCATGTTCTGATGTTCTGATGTTCAGCACATCAAATGATAAGTGTTGGAAGACAACTGAATTATGGAAGGGAATCTGAAATGATGTTGGCGATGGGCTGTTGGTTTGTGTGTGTGTGTGTGTGTGTGTGCGCGCGTGCTTTGATTTGACTCAAATGTTGACAAAAGGTGTGGTCACAGTATCTCTGTCCTCCTCTTGAGATGTTTTAAAGGCATGATGCCGAAAGTGTTTTTCCACTTTGTTTAACACTGCGAGATGGAAAAGTGCTGCCCCCTTCGGTCTCAATCATCTCACAAGTTGTTTGAATGTTTTTGGAAACTGGGGATAATTGGCCACAGTACACGTGGATTTTAACATTTTCAAAGCCATTTACGATGACGGAAACACCCCCCACCCACCCACCCACCCCCACCCACACACACACACACACACACACACAATCTGCTGACAAATGATCAGATGACAACAGAAACACGGGGTTAAAGGGCACTGCCACTTAGGACATCATTTCATGTCCTATCGGCGGCACACAGTATTCATTAATAAGAAACCGTGGAGATGACAATGATTCTTACTGTGAGTGAATGCAGAGCGGTCCGTCCTGAAGAAAGCCTCAGTTTGCCGCCCAAAAGGGATATTTTTATGTTTGTGCACGCAGCAGGGGATTATAACGGAATAGTTTACCGCTCCATTGCACCCAGCCAGAGAGAGCCTTCAGGAACATGAATAAATCCCCAAGGACAGAGATTCCTTCCGGCACTATAATATTACGATGTCTTTGATTTATCATTTAAAGTCAATTTGAAAATTAAAACCGTGCCTTCTTTGGAAGCGCTTCAGTCGATTACAATAGCCATCATCCTCATGAACCTCCACGGGGAAATGGAGATGGAGAGAGTCAGGGACAGGTTGGGCACGGACGGATGGGGAGAACGGGGATAAATCATACGAGTAGATGGAAGGGAGGGGTTAGAGGACACGGATGGGCGAAATCACGATGATGACATGCATCGTTAGAAAAGAAAGTGAGAGAGAGATGGCGGCAGGTGATGTGACGTGGTCAGAGACAACAAAGCAGAGAGAGAGAGAGAGAGAGAGAGATGAAAGTGATATACACCAAAGTTTGAAAGGAAGACAGGAAAAGGAGAGTGAGAGGAGACGGAAACAAAGAGTCGGTGGGAAAAAGGGTGTGCGATGGCGTCTGGCACCGACTAACCCTCTGGACCCCCCCCCACCACCACCACCATCACCACCACCTTACTCAGAATTGCCGAGTGCTCCACTTTGATCCTGGGCACTTTGAACATTCTGTCAGCCTTGTACTTTTGCGGTGATGAAGAATGAGAGGCAGCACAGAAGAAAACGTCCGTGCACGCATGCTGCTTGTTAGCCAGTGCACTAACACCCCCCTCTCTCTCTCTCTCTCTCTATCTCCACGCTGATTTCCTGTCATGTAAGGAAGAGGAATTTTGAGAAGAGCCCTGAGAAAAGACCCTTTTCCTACAGAACGGAGATCGGAAATCAAACACCCCCCTACAGTTTCCCTCGTCTCCGCGCCTCTTATCGCCCTTCTCGGTTTTATCACACTTCTTGGCATGAATGAGAGTGTGTCTTTAAAGAGAGGAAACAATACACCACTGATAATTACACAACCGCTAGCAGCCACAATAGGAATAATCACAGCCTAGCAGATGCTCAACTGCCTGCGGTGTCTTCAACAAAACGACACACACACACACACACACACACACACACACACACACACACACACACACACACACACACACACACACACAC
>JBBMJM010158962.1:0-10171 GCA_037832705.1 Centriscus cristatus | reverse complement strand
CCCTTAATATCTGTCTGTATTATTACATATATGGTGATATAACAAAGTATATAATATATCCATAATTGTGCTAAAGGTAATCATTGACATCATCATCTTTAGACATCATGAAATAATAATATTTAACGACGTCTTCCCTTTCATGATTATGCAATTGGATTGTTCTATTTCAGTGCAGTGCAAACTGCGTGGTTTATGGGCCCTAGAGTGAACACAAATGGAAAGTTCATAAAGTTAACGACTGAAATTTACATTTCTGAAACCATGAATAGCTTTGAGAAAATCATCCTGGCCTGGGTCTTTCTGTGTGGAGTTTTCATGCTCTCCCTGTGCCTGCGTGGGTTCTCTCCGGGTTCTCCGGTTTCCTCCCACCTCCAAAAGTATGCTGAGGTTAACACTCTAAGTTGCCTGTGTGAATGTGAGTGTGAACGTATGTCTGTCCTCAATGTGGCCCTGATGAGCTTGTGCAGAGAGAGCGGGAGATAACAAAGGAGCCCCGCAACACAAAAACACACAAATTCCATGGCCACACTCATCACCTTGTGACATCACATCCCATGATGCCTTTGATCTTTTATCACAAACCCACACATACTCGACGGCTTCGCCGGTCACCTTGTGACGTTACGTCCCACGATGCCTTTGATTTTCATTGACACTTAAACCAATTGAACTGTTGGATCTTTCACAACTTCAACAACAAGAAACAAAGCAGAAGAAGACAATTATGTCTAATTCTGAGAACTCAACCACGAGCACGGAGGAGGTAGAGATGCTTCCAATCAGCTTCAAAGATTTTCAGCCGCTAGTCAAGTTCTATTTTGAGCAGATCAGCACTGAACAGTGGCAGCTGATCATCAACAGCTCTCCTGACGCCGCCACCAAAATTGTCTTTGCAAATATGCTTGCACACATGATTGCATCTCTGTCAGAGACCATCCAAATGGTTGTTAGGAACGTGTTGATGGAAGTCTCAGCAAAGCAGGTGCAGGACAGCTTGGGTAACCTGCTGCCGAACACGTTCGCTCAGACTCTGGGCATCGAGGAGGAAGTACAGTGTGCCAGCATGGACCGGCTGACAGGTTTGTTGAGCGAGGAAGTCGCCAACAATGTCAACTTCTCTCTGTCACCCGAATCAGACATAGAGGAGCCTGATGTCACAGAACCCAAGAAGTTGAGCGGCATGATCGCTAAGGCTCTTGCTGTGGTTAAAAGAGCCATCAAAGACTTTAAGTGTTGCCTTCCAGGAGCATGTCGGAGGAGGAGGAGCCGCAGCAGCAGCTCTGAATCTGACTCTGAATCCGAACCTCTCATCACTCCTGAGAAGGGTGGACAGTCCTCAGAAGACAGCGTTGCATCGCAAGCAGCTCATCAGGCCCAGAGCATCATCAAGCAGAAACTGAATGACTTCACTGAGCCTTTTCTGGACATCAGGTGTGACTCTAAGGAAGACCTGCAGGTCCAGTCTCCAGAGGACATAGAAACTGTGGCTGGTGACATCGCTCAGCTGGTCATCTTTGACCCAAAATCTCCTAGAGAGATGAAACGTGTTCGCAGAACGGTATGTCAGAAGATCAAGCGCATCTTTGGAAAGTGCATGAGCAGAGCATGGATCTTCCGATCAATGGAGCTGATCAAGAAGAAATGTAAGGATTTATTCCAAAACTCTGAAACAAAAAGCAACAAGAAGTCGAAGCCGGTGATTCAGGCACTGGACACTGCTGTCGACTCTCTGTTCCCAGAGGACGAGGAGATGCAAGGTGACGAGGTGTCTGTCCTCCAAACAGTTAAACTCGATGAGAAGGTTTACCAGCAGCTCTGCAAGGAGTCCAAGGTGGAACCAATAACCCCATCGGGTCTGAGGACACCTCGCAGCACCGTGGACGTCCATCGTGCTAAACTCTACTCTGAGTCAAAGAAGAGTTGTTGGATTCTGCGAGTGATCATGAACTGGTGGGTGAAAATGCAGGCTGGCAACCACGCAGAGAAGGTCCTGACGGAAATCCAGGCCGATGGCACCCTGCTGGAGATAAAGGACAAACTGTCCGCAGCCTCTGCGGACAACGACGCCCAGAAGAACAAGCTGGACGACACACAGGACAAGTTGGACATCACCCTTCATGTGGCAGCTCTTCTTTCAAGAGTCTTCAGGAAGGCCAAAGTTGACTGCTGGGTAGAGGAGCACCAGGAAATCGCCAAGTACCTCACGGAAAAGATCTGGACAGAGGTCAAAGGCAAAGTCTTTCCAATGGGCCTGACGCCGAAACAGACAGAGAAAATCAACAAGCTGGTCTACAAAGACCTGCTGAAGCAGCATGGCAGTGCACGGGTGGTGCTGATGGTGCTACTGTCAAAGACACCAGAGCACCTCCAGAACATTGTGGCAGCTTTCAAAGTCCGACTGCTGACGCCACCAAAGCGCAGTGCACCTAGACGGTTCTTCTCCAGGGTGTATCGAGCCATCGAAATAGTATGCACCTGTTGTTGTCTTTGTGTTGTGTAAAGTCCAGTTTATCTTCTGCGTCAAATCGACGGCATGCCCGTAGGGTGAAGGGTCAGTGTTGCCGACGGCATAGGGTATGACGTAGGGTACAATGTAGGATACAGTGTAGGATACAGTGCAGCCTGATGTCACTTCTCCAGAAATATAACTAAGCATCATGGCCACGTGGACCCCCAAAAACAACAACTGTGATTGGAGTGTTTGCATCAAGTGACTTCACATCTCAGAACAGGACTTGTCTTTGCAAAGAAAATAGAACTGACAAAAGATTATTTTTGACCCAAAAAGTGGATGGGAGTAAGTGTGGTAACAAGACCTGCTCACTTTCAGTTACTATCGATTGAAGGAAACAAAGAAAAACTGAACCTGAAACTGAATCATCGATCACTGAGTGGAAATACCATGTCTGCTTAGTACAGGGGTGTCCAAACCGGTCCTCAAGGGCCACCCATTCTCCATGTCACCCTGCTCCTACACACCTGACTCAAATCAGGTCATCATCAAGTCTCTGCAGAACTTCAGAGACTGATTGAGGTGAGGTAGGAGCAGGGTGACATGTAAAACCTTTAGGACAGGTGGCCCTCGAAGATTGGACACCCCTGGCTTAGCAAGTAGAACCGTCCAAACGATTTTTGACTGAAAAAGCAGTGAGCAGAAAATGAAGCTGATCTTTCTGCAGTAACAAGATCTGACCACTTTCAGTCACTTTTGATGGAAGAAAACAAAAAAAATTGACAACTCGAAAAAAATGAAACACGGTGGCAAGATTCAATGTGAAGTTGAGCAGACAGACAGACGCAGAGCTAGAGACCCTCACGATGGTGTAGGACTGCCATAGATGCGACAGCGGCATAAATGAGGCTGAAGAGGCAAATCAACAAATTGGAAAACATCTACTAATCTATCAAAAGTGTAATTTCCAAATTACAATAAAATGACAATTCAATCAAAGAAATTACAAATTATTGAAATTCAGAACAAAACTGCAACTGATGTAACCAAAAGAACAAGGTCCAATAAAAAGTGACATATACTTTTGCTCATGTTGTGTATGACAATCAATCAATCAATCAATCAATCAATCAATCAATCAATGAAATTGTATTCATTTCATCCAAGAAAATGTAACACAAACTTCTTTCAGTAATAAAACAAACATACCTGCTCACGGAGCAAGAATAAAAAACAAAAAAGAACTGAGGAGTCAAATGAAACCAGAGAAGGAAAGAAAAACTGGAGAAGGTAAATAAAACATTAGAGATGATGAAATCAGTGATAGAATTCTTTTACTTTTGTACTGTATCACTAGAATCTGTTCATTAAAAAGATTTGTTCAGGATTGTGTTGTCGATCACCTTTGTCTCTTCTTCTTGATACTCCGATGTCCTTGTCAGTGAGCGATTCATGTCCGTCAACTCAGTCACAGAGAACGAACGAATCCGATTCGCCCGCAGCAGCTCACTGCCAGCTGAACTGGAATGAACAAATCTTTTCAGAAATTGTTTCAGTGTAGTTTGTTCAAATCATTTGTTCACTCACAAATGGGATAGCACTAGATCAAATGACATAGAAACCTAGCGGAGATATAAAATATGAAGAGAAAAAAGTGATTTAAAATTTATAAAAAGAAAATCCCAATATTTTAAACCACATACAGTTGGCATGGGGATGATTCCCCAAACGTGTAGATATATAGTTTATGGGGGTAGAGGAAAGAATGGCTTTTGTGTTGTGAACCTCTGGAATGCCATTCATTTCCTATGAAGTTGTCATTTTTTGCGATGTTCTTAGAAACTTATTGCACTAACATGAAGTCATAACAGGTGATTCCTGATCACTCCTGCAGACAAACGCTGTATGTCACGAGTTAGGGTGGAAAACTTTTGGACATTCAGATTTCAATATATGTGTCTCTGCTTCAGCAGACCCACCTGACAAGACAGGTGTTTGAGGGACATTGTGGAAACACCAGGGAATGAAACACTCATGCTGTTTTACTCGACCCTCAGTGTTGCTTCCATCGGTGGGGCTGGGTTGTGGTCTCGGAGTGATCCTCATCCTCATGCTGCTGCTCTTCATGGTTTATCACGTGTTCTGGCTGGAGCTGCTGCTGCTCTACCGCTCCTGGTTCGGCACAGACGAGCGCAACACAGGTATGAAACACTGGAGCTCCATTGGTTCCTGTGGGTCCAGAACTCACTGAGGTGTGTGTGCGTGTTTGTGTGTGCGCGCAGACAGTAAGGAGTACGACGTCTACATCTCCTATGCGAGGAACAGTGAGGAAGAACACTTTGTTCTGTCGACGCTGCGGCGAGTTCTGGAGAACGAGCTTGGATACTCAGTGTGTATCTTTGACCGAGACAGTCTGCCAGGGGGGAGTGAGTACACACCACACACACACACACACACACACACACACACACACACACACACACACACACACACACACACACACACGTCGCCAGGGGGGAGTGAGTACACACACCATGCACACACACACACACGCACGTGATGCCGGGGGGGAGTGAGTACACACACAGACACAGACACACACACACACACAAACACACACACACACACACAGCGCCGGGGGGGAGTGAGTACACACACCATGCACACACACACATGCACGTGATGCCGGGGGGGAGTGAGTACACACACAGACACAGACACACACACACACACACACACACACACACACGGCGCCGGGGGGGAGTGAGTACACACCACGTACCAGTTCTACATATACACTCATCTCTGGCAACCCCTCCCTCCTCCATCCTGCTTTCATCACCACCTCTCCTCCTCCCTTCCTCCTCCCATCCTCCTCCCGCCCCGCCCCGCCCACCCCCACCCCACCCCCTCCATGCAGCCATCACTGATGAGACTCTACGTTTCGTGGCTCGCAGCCGGCGCCTCCTGGTGGTCTTTGGCCCCGGTTATGCCTCGGAGGGCTCCCAGGCGCTGCTGGAGCTGAAGGCCGGGATCGACGGGCTGGTGGGGGGACACCTGAGGGTGATCCTGGTGCAGTTCAAACCGGTCCGCTGGCAGGACTGGGTCAGGGAGCTGAGGAGGGCCCGGGTGGCCCTCGTGCTGCTGCGCTGGCAGGGGGAGAAGTCTCAGGGGCTGACATCTCATTTCTGGAAGAAGCTGCGAGTGGAGTTACCTGTGAGGAGGTTGAACGGGGGGGAGGAGGAGGAGGAGGGGAAGGAGGAGCTTAGGCAACTATCAAACCCTGAGCAAGGGGACAAACAAAAAGTCAAACAATAAAAACTCCAGGCTCCGGGGTCCGCCGTTCACTCTCATTTATTCATGCTAAAACCCAAACAGAGAAACCCACACTCTTAAAAAACACTCAGTGCAAACACGTGAGTGAAAGCAGTCAGCAAAAAGTAGTAGTGCATTCTCCCATTCTGCTGGTAAAACAGCTGATTTTACTACTTCCCTGCACGTACCGCCCCTCCTGACTCCTACCTGGCACCTACAGAGGTGAAGCAGCTGGCTCTCAGGAGGCTGCACAGTCACAACACCCAGACAGGCCTCCTCGCCCCCACTGACAAACACCTGCAGAAACTAAAGCACTGAGGAGGGGGCAGGGGAGGTGAAGACCCCAGTAAACAACCTGAAACGGGTATGTACGTGCAACGGCGGTGGTCCAGTTCCCACTGAGGCTCCGAGCTGTGACCGCTCATTTCTTTAACTCAGCAACACGAGCTCTGGGGTTTCTCTTCTGATAGCGTAGCATGTAGCATCGCATTTCAAGCTAATGGTGTGAAGACACAGTTGCTATTCAAGGATTCGTCCTCTGTCCAGCAGTTAGCATGTTTGTTAGCATGTTTGTAGCTGCATACGTCACCCAGCCACAGACGCTCCCCATGTGACTACCACCTCAGGTGGCAGCTGATTGGTCAGAACGTTAGCGACAGTCAACCACCAGTGACGCTCCCCCAGAGCTCCTCCCCCAGAGCTCCTCCTCCAGAGCTCCTCCCCCAGAGCTCCTCCTCAGGGGCTCATTGTCAAGAATCTGTGACCCATCCGTCATCCATCCATCCATCTCTGTCATTCATCCATCCATCCCACCAGGACTCAAACACCATGTTTCCATGATGATCGCTCGGTCTGTGGAGGACAGAAGACATTCAGGACTTTTCTCATGAACATTCTAACTCAGTATTACTTTCCGTTTCTCATGTATCGTCACCTGAGGAGCCTTCAGTTTCATACAGGGCTGTTGTGATACTTCTGTAACTTCTGTAAATCCATATCAGTCCATCAAAGGTCCAGGTCTGGTACAGTTTGATGTGACGTTTACCACTTTGAATCAGCAATGAAACAAAGTGAATTTTACTTGAAATAAGATGCTATTGGACAGAGTTGAAACTAGAGACAAACCAGAATCCTGCACTTTGTGAAATGTACTAATGTTTCATTAAATGAACCCTTATTTCTACGTCCATGTGTACATGTACAGTTATAGTTTGACAGTTGAACACGTAGAATTCATTCACAGAATTTTATTTCTAGAATCTTTCTGTAAGTCAAAACATTTAAATACAGTAAAAACATTTTTGTGTTGTGTGATGTGTGTGTATGTGTGTGTCTACAAAAATACACGATCCTCCAGGACCACCAGGATCAGAGCTAGGAGACCCTGACATAGACCGTATACTAAACATTGACAGACCCCTAATCTCTGATGAGGCCAGGACGTCCGGGGTCCTCCAGCTGCCCTGTGGTGGTGATGGTGACACCTGGAACCAGAGCAGCTGTCCATCCTAATCCCTTCTGTTTCATTACACTGTTACAATGACGTGTTCTTTATCAACACGTCATTTACGTGTCACTGAAACATCTGGAGCTTCTCCACCTGGCCACCGTCGGCGTCTGTCACCTGCTTTGTTTTGTTGTCGTCCGTCAGATCCATCGGACGCCGTTCGACTCACGATGCTGCGAAGCCGCCGCCTGCTCTTCGTCCTCAGCCCCGAGTTCCTGGTGGAGAAGAGCTTCAGCCTGCTGGAGTGTCGTCTAGGTCTGTACCTCCAGCACAGCTGCCAGGCCTCCATCATCGCCGTCACCTACTGCTCCATCAGCAAGCTGCCGTACGTGGAGGTGGCTCAGATCCGACGGGCCGCCACCACCACTGTGACTTGGCGGGGGAGTCAGTCGGATCGGCGGCGTTCCCGCTTCTGGTTGAGGATGCGTCTGGCGCTGCCCATCAGGCCTCTTGCTCTGGGCCAGAGGCTGATCGACAGCTCGTCCTCTCACTCCGACCTCGCCGCTCTGGCGCTGCAAAGAACGCAGCCGCTTCAGAACCAGAACCACGGACGAGCCAATCAGAGCCACAGGGCCACGAGGGCAGTGGCCGGTCAGCTCCGGGGGGACAGGCGGACCACACCCACAGAGGCAGGCAGGGCAAAGAGATGGGGCACAGGGGCGTGGCCACAGCCCGGTGGGAGCTGCTCAGGGTGCACTGGATTCATTGGTCGGGTAGAGGAATTGGGGGTGGAGCTTGAAGACGAAACACGGACTCAGCAGATCCGGTCGGATCCTGTTCCTGAAACAGACCCCACCCCAAACATTGACTCTACCCACAACTCTGCATCTGTGCCTGTGCTGGATTCTGACCGGAACTCTGACTCCCTGCCCCCACCCCACCCCCCATCCTGTCAGTAGGACAGCTGATTGGCTGATTGAACAAGTGACCGAAATGATCTTTGACCCTCTGACACCGACAGTATTGCTGCCAGTACATCGGCGCTAGCACACTGTAGAGTACTGCAAATACACAACTATTTCCAGAAAACATTCATTGGTTCCCGACAGTTGAGAAGGTGCACGTCACAGCCACGTTTCTGTCATTACGGTAATGATTCGGCAGCCTCTGTAATGCCAGCAGGTATACCAAGGTAGGAGCAGTGACACCGTCAGAGATAAAGGTTTACGCAGCAATGGAGAGAAATTAAATTAAAAAGGTATTTAATCTTCTGTCGTCCAATAAACCAGCACATAGTTTGATTAGTTTTATGGTCGAATCTAAAGACAGTAGGGCTGACACTCTAAAACAATGAGTTACAAGCTTTGTAATTAATCAATCGATATGAATCACATTTAAATAATGTATAATTTCACATGAGATGCAACATTTTTCAATTCAAAATAGATTTCGGTATACGAGTGAATCAATAAGCTGAAGGAACAAAATCTTGTTTATTTTTGATCAAGTATCACACCGTGCAACTTAACAATTTAACAGTTAAGTGCAAAACCATGTTGTTTATTTGTGGGTTGGTGACACTACTTGTTCATACTAGCGGGACCAATATTGATGTGCTCCGGTGATATGCAAATTCTTTGTTGCAATATTTGCACACAGAGGTGTTCTTATCCACACTTCCATCTGGGAGTTTTTTTATACGTAAACTTTGCATCCAGCAACAAGTTCACATCTGCTTGCTGAGGTTTGTTGTCTGATGGCGCTCGATTCACCGTGGTGCATCAGTACGAGCCCTATGCTAGAACTGAGAAACGTTCCATGTTGTCTGGATTTCAAGAATAAGTACGATCAAAATGCGTTATTTTTTTAATTAATCGAAGTCCACGTATTAAAGCCCCTTCCCTAAAAGAAATATTTAACAACAACAATTTAGCTCTAAGCTGTTCACAACTCCATTGTTTCATGTTTGGTCATGTTCCAACAGCTTCACTTTGAATCCTCTGTAACCGAAAAAAAAAAGATTACCTTTGCATGTTTGCTCAAAGAAATTGTTTTTAATAAATAATGTTGTATCTGAAAATCTTCTATCTCTATTTTTTTTAATGATAGGTGGGATGAGGGATTGTGAGAAATAATGTCCATGAAGATAATGGATGTGGCTGGTACCGACATCAGCCAGCAGGGGTCGCATTTTGACCACTGAACCAACTGTTGCAGAACATTTCAAGAACGTCTTTTATTTGATAATTTTTTTGTCAAAAAAGGTGTTTTTTTTTTCACAACAAATTAAGTTGTTATTGTATTGGTAATAAATTAAGCAAAAGCCCCCCTAGCGCCACCTACTGCTCATTCAAGGGAACCATCTGCTGACGTTCACAGAGCATAAGTGAGTCGATATGTGGAGTCATTTCAGCATTTTACGATCGATGGAACACTTCATGGACGAGTCGTTTGGAGCTCCTTCCATAAGGACCTTCTCTGGTTTCTTTGTTCCTCTAGTCATTACAAACTGCATATCGATTGATTAGTCGTAATGAGGACATATCAAATATGTCAGTGGATTAATGAGTGATTGTTCACCTGCAGTGTTCAGACCTAAAAATTCACTGAGGAACAGAGAAACATATTCACGTGTTCATATTTGGAACTCCTGAGTGTCATCACACTTCTAATCCATCTTCTCTATTACCCTGCTTCTGTTCCTGCTGATTGTGTGTGTGTGTGTGTGTGTGTGTGTGTGTGTGTGTGTGTGTGTGTGTGTAGAGAGGGATCAATATAAAAATGGCAGAGCTGCCATTGTGCTGATTAAAGTGCATCAGTGCCTTGTGTAACAACAAATGGTCGATAACAGCTACATCTGCATCATACTTAAAAGCCTGTGAGTGTGTGTGTGTGTGTGTGTGTGTGTGTGTGTGTGTGTGTGTGTGTGTGTGTGTGTGTGTGTGTGTGTGTGT
>JBBMJM010158952.1:0-10172 GCA_037832705.1 Centriscus cristatus | reverse complement strand
AGAAAGATGAATAAAACTGACACACACACACACACACACACACACACACACACACACACACACACACACACACACACTGTAAACCAGATTAAAAAGTTAAACCATTTAGTCCGTCATGGAGCGACTGTTAAAATGCTCTTAATATAGATGGTCAGTGCATCACGAAAGTGGTTGCAAGCCAGTATGACATTATTTCTGAAAGGACGAGGAGGGAATCAATACGGCGATGTGTAACTGATTCCGTAAGGTTGAAAAAAAAAAGACCATGCATTCATCTGCATTGAATCCAGAACTGAAAAAAATAATCTTGATTTCATGTGAATTTAAAAACGTTCAGTTAAAAGTTGATCTGCTGATTCCTACTTGGATTATTGAGTTTTTAGGTCAGAACGTCTCCCCTCTGCGAATGTGAATTATAATTCACTAATTATCCATATGACTCATCCAGAGTTGTCAGTCTTTGTGCAATAAGCTAACAAAGTACATCTACCCTGAAATTTAAAGGTCGGAAAGAGCTTGACTGACCTTGTCAGTCCTATAAAGTCATTAAGTCCCATGTTTAGCAGTGGGTGGTGCTGATCTATTGGTCATGTCAGACATCACGACCCCTTTTTTCATTTCTTGGCGTGTCATGACAAACCCTCATAAAAAGTTGAAATGTTTAACGGCACTCCTCTTTTTCCATTTCCCTCCTCGTTGAGAGAGTGCAAATTCTAGTGTTTTCTACTGCTGTCGTGACTCAACCGTCTTGACCAGAGCAGTGCTGTATGATTTAAAACAGGGACTGCTCATCAGGCCTCATGCCGGGGAGTGCTAACAACGAATGATGTAGGTTAATGAGACCTACTTCAGTCCAACAATGTGCACCCAAAATCCAGAAACCGGCAGTAGAAACGAGCCGTGACTGGATCAGACATTGTGGACAAATATCCCTGTTCATCTCCAGCATCAGTCACCTAATTGCCACATTAAATCCTTCTGTGCCACAAGTCATAGATCTGCTAGGGATATTTAGATCTGCTAGGGATATTTTTAGCATTGTTTGGTTTGGATCACAACTCTAGGTCAGTTGCTAATGTGCTTATGACTGATCCCGATCAAAGTGGGACATCAGCTGTGTGTAGGATCCAGCAGGCCTAGTCTTGCATGTGTTTGCCTTGAGATACAATAGACAAGTATATTGGGACAATTGCCTTGCAGCTTTCCCACATCAATTAATCAATCAGATTTTGTTTCGATAGCACTTTTAATACAAACATAAATGTTGCACAAAAGGCTTTACACAATAAAAGCAAGCGAAACAAAGCAGAAATTAAACCTGGGGCCACACACACTTACAGCCATGTATACAGGTAGTGATGTGTATGTGTCACATATCAGAGGGAAGAATCATCTCACTGTCAGCAATTGGCAGAGAGGAAAAAAACAAATAAGGACAGAAGATTATAAAATAATCTTAATTGTAGTCAGATATGGAATATAAACAAGCTTTAATAGACAGCCATTGGGGACCCAATATTTTTGTACCTAATATTTGGGGGTCACCCACAAAGGTCAAATGTGGCCTATGTGAAGTGACCCTGATACAAACGAAGCAAAGACCCGTGTCTGTTCACTGTAACATGGAACTTGACTCCAAAATCAAGCACCTAACACCCCAGAGCAGCAAGTGGCTGGTAATAATTGATTTGTTCTAGGCCACCCCTGGCTTTGTGAAATGAGATGACAAGTCCAGACCTGAGGCATAGTAGAGTGGAGTGGCGGAGAGGCGGGCGGGGGGTCCGTGACCCACAGGAAGATCAATATTACATGATTAAACTGTGGAAATGGTTCACCATCTCTTTGTTCTCATTCAGGCCTTCGCTGTCAGCCAACTATTTTGCTCCACTACACTTGATGTTTTTACAAAAAATATTTCAGTAACACAGGCCATTTCTTTTTATTGGCCATGTGTCTAACCAAGCAGTCATAACTCATCTTAATTGCTGCTTTCTGTAAGCGATATCAAGGACATAAAATGCAATATGAATCCCAAACAAAGGGTTTTGATATCCCAGAATGTGGAGTCGCGGCTACAAGGGAACAGGCACGTTACAGACCTCTGCTAGTCCATTGTTTTCCCCTACAAGTCCTTAGAGAAATAATAATAATCATTTACTGAGGGAGTTCCCCCATCTATTCTCCCTGTTCCATTGACTAGATGTAGATGAGCTCACATCTTTGGGATGGGGCCTTGATTGGCCTTGAAAACAGTGCTCTGGCGTTTGCTTGGGGGCAATCCTTGAATAATTTGTTGGTATAACATGAATAATACAAGCAGAGGACACTAATGGAGGGACCATGTTGCTCAGGAGCCATCTCTGGTAGGGCTGCAGCTTTCACGAAAGCTCGGGGATTTCATGCGGTGGAATATCTTGGCAGCACCGACTTCCAGCCTGGCGTTTCTCAGCCAGAAAGAGGGGATAGGTCATTTGCAAGTGCACTTTTCAAGTCGTAAAAGTCCGTACACAAGTATTTTTCTTTTGGGGGTTTGGGGTAAGTTTCTTGCCCTCAGGAAAGGCAGGACGAATGCGAAGAGGTAATTATTCACTTTGCACCTCATAAAAGCCCTGAGCACACCTTCAGCTCGCACTCAGCGTCCTGCGCTCTCAGCCTTCAAAGGAGGCTCCGAGGGATTACAGGAATGATGATGAAGTCCCGTACGGACGTATGCCCGCCATGATGGTTACATTATCGACTTATCGCGCTGTGTACGGACATGACCTCGGTGAGTTTCGCTGGTACCTTTATACTGTATGATGTGGCAGACGACCCGAGGTTGGAGCCAAAGCCAACTAAAGAGAAAACAGTGTTTTGCTCTCGTTTCTGTCCGCCACCTCTGTGTCAGAGCTTCACTCAGAACCCGGCATCGTCCAGAAGATTCCTTGCCGTGTCCTTGAATAAGTGTATTAAAAGAATGACCGGACATCCTCCGCTCTCTGTTCTTCTTTATTCCTCAAGTACGAGTTGAGTGGAGCCTTCTCCCGCTGGCTCCTCTGCACGGCCACAGCTGCCAGCCCGTGCTCCTGAGTGCCAAAGCATGTCGATGTTTTCCACAAAGAGTCTTGCATGAACCTCTGGCTACTGAGCTGAAGTAAATGTGTGCACCGTGTGGTATTTAACCCAGTTTTTGTGACTTGAATTTTTCATCGTTGGTGATCTGCCCCAAAGAATGAGGCATGGAAGGGAGAGGGATCCACGCTGCATCTACAGGGGAGGATTTTATCAGTTGATGACTTGTGAGCGAATGATCTCATGAAAAAGGGCTTTGTTTTACTCTGGGTACCTATTGGCTGAAGCTGTGCGCAGCCATTATTTTGGCGATGTGGGGGAAACAGTTGTCAGAGGACCAGAGTCGCTCTGGTGAACAAAAACAAGAAGTTAATCTGCCTCTTTGTATGGAGCATAAAGAGACCAGAATCAGTTCAGATTGAGCTCTGATAGCAGTAGCTTGGTCTATTGTTGAATTGTTTGTTGATATTTATTGCTGGAGCAATTATTTCATTAATTAAACACAGTTTGAAAAGCAATTAAACTGCTGAGCTTGATGGGAGGGTTTTTATTCCCCTTATTTGTCTTTTTGACGTGGTTCAGCTGCTCTTGGAGCGACATGAATGGGTTCAACAGAACCAATGGAATTCAGGCCCTCTGGACTTTGGCATCTGTAGTCAGTGTTTCCCAACAGTTCGGCACGATTGGCTGGCGTAAGCAGCTTTTTGCTGCAGAGTGAACCAGGAGTTCTGTATCGTCCCTTTTTCCCAGAGGGTGAGTAGCTCCAGAAAGATAATTGACTGTATGTCTCCTTTCCGTAACAGCAGCTCACTGTTGCCCCTTGAGGTACAAAGTGGAATTACAAAACTTGACCGTCTGAGGCTAACCGGCTACCCCCCCTTCTTCTTCCCTTGAAGCACACGTATCCAATCACTGGGTGTGATTTGATGAATGACCATCTGCACACGTATGTAAATCACGTATGGAAGGTGGAAAAAATGCAGAATAAAAGATTAAAAATAAAAAATAAAAACTCGTACAAACAGACATTCTGGTGGTTGAAGATTTGCAGAGTGCTTACGAAACAGCTCCGAAATAGCTTGGCGCGTAACACGCAGGTGTATTTCATGACGACTAGCAGATGCCTTATTTATTTCCCCCGTTTCTATTTCCATACCTTACAAATCATTTAATGTTGATGTTTCTTATCAGCTTCTCATAAACTGACCCCTCAGGTGGATAACGCGTCCTTTTCACTCCTCCAATATTTCATTCCCATTTCAAGAGGATCGCAAGCCAGCATCGCTTCTCCGCCGCTTCGGCCCATCACCACAACACTTGCAGCGAGATGAACATAAACCCTCCGTCAACATGTTATTTTTCAGATTACGCCTGCCTCACTCCTTCACGAGGAAATTGGCTTGACACAGTGAATTCCTTTCCATTTAAACAGCTTTAATACTTAATGTTGTTTTGTCTGCCCCCGGGGGCCTGCTGAGTGTGCTTTCCACATCTCTGGGCTGGCACGTTCTCATTACCCCTGAAAAAACTTCCTGTGTTGACGTGAAACAGCGTAACCTGATCCAGAGACTATAAATATTTTTCCTGTGGTAATGGACGCTCACACACAAATAGACATAGACGAGGGTCTGACGGCTATCGGCGTCAATTTCGGGAGGGGGGGCAGGAATGTTTTGGTTTTTTTAATGACAGGGCGGCACTGTGGTGCAGTGGTTCGCACTCATAGTGAAAAGTTCCCTGGTTTGGGCTCTTTCTGAGTGGAGTTTGCATGCGTGGGTTCTCTCTCTCTCCTGTGCAGAGGACGGATGATGTCTAGCCATGGGATTTCTAACACCCGTTCTCCGTCTGTGATTCTGCACTCAATGTGATGTTTAGCTCAGCATGTGTTTATTTCATAAATATGAAAAGTCTATGATTGGGGTGACGTTAACAGTCTCTGCAAACTGTTCAGCAGAGTTATGGACCCAAAGGGAATTTGTGAGCTCATCTGTTCTCTATGAACTGTGCGGTGTTAATGAAACAACAGTAATTAGTGGAGTGTCGATGTCGTTGGATTTATGAATTGTCAGAGAAATATAACCCGCAATACATCGTAAACACTGAAAGATTGTAGGAGTTTAAATGATTTCCAGACTAGCTATTCATCTTTAGAAGTCTCTCTGGAAATATGTGTCATAAAAATGAAAGGCTGGGGGGTGGGGGGTGGGGTTGGATAGAAACAAGATATCAGCTATTGTGGGCTCGTACTGTCTGGAAAGAGAATTTGTTTGCACCAGCAACTCTGCATTTTGGAGTCACTCGAGAAAAAAAAAAAAATTAAATTCCATCCCCCTGGATAACGAGCTCTGAGACTGCGAGCTTGTCTGAGTAATTTCCCAGTGAGAGTGCATTTTACAGCTGGATTCCTCCCGGATGAGTCCAACAGTTTAACAGAACAGCCCCATGGCGGCCTGCCGTCTCCAGCCTAATAAGCAGGGTGTCTAACAGGTGGTCCTTCAGGGCGACCAGAACACGAGCTTGGATGTTGGATGCTTATTTGCACGGCGGCAAGACGAGATTCGTACATTGCTCTGAGGTCTCTAATGTACATGATTAAAGCATTTTGCGGGAATCCTGAGAACTGAAGAATCCCACTTTACCAAGCTGAAAGCAGCTGTTGATTGTTCCCAGTTGTGCTTATACAACGATGATTTTGTTGAAAATGCAAATTAGTCTGTGAGGTAGAGGTATGCATGTGTTGGCAGCAGGAGAGGGTGGGGGCTGCAACGACAGAAGTAGGGTAGGTACGGTATTATCTGTCTTTGTCAGGGACGCCGAGTTGGTGTGGTTGTTAAGAGAAAAAAAAAAACTGTTGGGGAATGGAGGAGATTGAACAATTTTTAAAAAAAAACTTCTTTTTGTTGTATTTTGCATTTGTTTTCATAGCTGCATCCTCAGTCATCTGCTTGAATGTGTGTTTGAAAATTTACAGGCTTTTCCTGAGGGTGGTGTCTGTTGAGTTACTCACACCACACACACACACACACACACACACACACACACACACACACACATACACACCTTCCCTCCCTGTCTGCTTAGCCATGTGGTCGATATCTACTGGTGCATGCCGCCGTGGCTGGATCGGGGAGACAGAGGTTAATGATGGGGTAAAGGGCCGGAACCTCTGTCCCCTGCGAGCAGCATTTTCGCCCATTTTGAATGAAGACTAAACGAGGCCACCCACCACAGAGGACCCAATGAGGACAATAATTGATGTGGCATCTGAGTCTAAGTGTAAATGGATTCTTTCCAAAATGTCTGAGATGACCTTCACATTAGATCACTCGATTTATCGCACACTTGTTCAGTCTATGAAATTTCAAGTCATTACAAATGCTGCCTGAATTTTAAAAAAAAACAATGATTTATGCATGTAAGTTATTAAAGCCGCATTGTTCTGAGATGAAATCAGATTTTACTGTACTGAGAAACCACCTTGAAATGTGCCACAACCACATTCAGTGATGTGAGACAGTTTCAGTGGCTCTTGTAATCACATTTTTACTGTGCTAAGACATCTATTTCAGCTAACCAGCATCCCCACACAGCTGTTAACAACTGCGTAGGGTTACTTCTTGTTAAGGTCTTTAAACTTACGGCTCCTTATGTCGTAGAAATGTGGTTTGACAAGTGTTTATGCTGCCTGACAACAGCGAAAGCCTCGTGACACAGCACAACAACCAGCATATTAAAAAAAAAAAAACATTCAAGGTGAAATGTTTGTCCATGCGGAAGATTTGTCTCAAATGCCAAAGTTAGGAAAGAGATCAAGCCGGTTGTTACGTGTCGTATTTGGGGGTTATTTTCAGGTAATTGCATTACCTGGTATATCTCAGATAGGGGTTAGACTTGTAGCTTTTATTCCATGTGGATCTTTGTTGTATGACTCCAGGGCTTCAGTGTAGGCAGACTCCAGTTGCTTGCAATGATGCTTTTAATCCTCTTTAACTGCACCCCGCTTCCTTCACCAAAGAGAAACTAGCAGCAGAAAATCATTTTTCTACTCCGCAGCCCGTCAACAAAGGCGCGCACTTGGTGCACGGCTTTATGTAATTTACTCGGGAAGGGCGTGAATTAGTGATAGAAGGAACAGGAGGCAACACACACAACGAATGAGTTTAGGATGGGGAAAATGCCAAGAAATATTTCCCTTTTTTTCCTTCTTTCCTATGTGACACACACACATGATGTTGTTGAAAAAGAAATATTTAGATGTGTAATCAGCTGCTGAATGGGGGGGGGGGGGCAGTCACTGGTTTAGAACACGACTAATAAAGATGCACCAAACATGCAGGATGCGTTGTCAAATGTCATCAAGCGATATGACAAAACATGATCTGTTTCTTTGCTGCAGGAATTCTTCACAGCGTTACCAGTAATATCAATCTGAAGATCGCCTACGGGTGTGTGAGAGCCCACTGTGGGTAGTGATGCCTGTCCTCAATAAATCAAAACCAATGTCACCCTCGTGCACAATTCTATCTCAGAACACATAACCAATCCAAAGAATGTTGTTTTTGTTTTTTGGTTGTTTTTTGTGGGGGGGGTTCTGCTTGTTTGCTCATTTTTCAAAATGTTCACACCAGACGAGATTGAACCTTGCTGGTTTTCACTCTTCACACTGCTGTTTTCATTCGTCAATTTTATATCTGCAAAACATTTGTGTTTCCATTTAACTTTGGCAGACAAGTAAGCCTTTGGGTAAGAAGAAGATAATTCAACTTTTCTCAGACTATATACTGTGTCCTAATGCAGAAGGCTGGTTCAGAAGAAGAAATACACAGAAGGGTTGTGTCTGAAACTCGCCAGTGTTCCTGCTGCAGTGCTGTGGACTTCAGGCAGTGTCCCTGGATCCTTCCTTTATCTAGTTCATTTGACTATAGCTGGGAAATAAGCACTCATTGAGTGGTGGGGGTCATGCAGTTGACATGGAGTCTATTAATAATTAGGAATTAGTAATTGATAGTTGTTGTTTATTATCATCATGCTGTTATGAGTCTAATAGGGACAGTGAACATTTCACATGCTTCTTGATTTCAGTTGACCAGTACAGTAGCTCATGCACACCAACTTGAGGACTGTACTGACTCATCATAACGGAAATAGGTTTCATTTGTGAAGGTCACCTGACAAAAGATAAAAAAACAAAGAACAAAACCAGCATCAACAGCCATATATAATACGCAGTATACAGGGCAAGACATAAGGGATGGAAGGAAATGTGACGAATTGGAGGGAGAAGGCCCCTCTGAACAGATGCGATTTGAGTCAGGAGTTGAACTGAGAGAGCGAGTTGATGCTCCTGATGTCAGCTGGCAAAAGAAGAAGTCCAAAATTCTGGGGCGCTCTGCTCCTCGTGGTGCTGAGGTGGGCAGAGAGGTGAATGGAGGCAGAGGCCGGTGGCAGATGAGGCAGGAGAAGGTGGTATGGTGAATGGACGGTGTCTTGGTAACAATGACAGCTGCGGGATTCTGAACCAGCTGAAGTGTATGGAGGGGTTTAGACCAAATAGAAGTGATGAAGAGCCACCAGATAGAGAAGTGACAGGACTGTGGATAAGAAGAGCTGCGCTATGGGGGGGTGGGGGTGGGGCTAAGGCGCTTATTTGGAAATATGCCCCACGGGTGACGCTATTGTTGATGTATGATTGTAAAGAAAGTGTATGTAAAGGATGACGATCATATCCAAAGGATTCATGTCTGTTTTTTGCGAAGCACATTGTGTACCATTTTGCATTATGCTGCTCTGATTACACATCCCAAACTAGATCATGGTGGGAACGCCCTGCTTCATGTCGGTCGGATCCAGCAAGGTGGTTTAGACTCAGGTCTGCTTCTCAGACCAATGGGAAGATTGCTGTGGCCACAAATGTCCCCCGGCACGCTGAGAGGTTCTGAAGGTATAATTTACTAGTGTCGATAACCATCATCACAACCACCCGGGGTTGTCAAGGAGACAGACAAAATGAAACTATGAATGTTGAACTTGTTTTTTTTTTTTTCAGCATTCACAAAGCGCAGTCTGAAATAAATGGTCATTATTTCTTGAGACCCTCTCTCCTCTGATCAAGCCTCAGTTTGAGTGTCATCATTCAATCAAATGATGCTGATGAATACTGACGGACGAGTGGGATGATTTATCAGGTGTCACTGCTGCTAGTTATTGTAAATACGGATATCTTTCTATTATACGATGTGATTCATCAGTCAGATATTCAATTTTTCGTCCAAGAAAAGTTGTGATATTCAATTACAGTATATGAAGAATGTTATTCCACCTGCTTATTGCACATGAAGTCTCAGGGTCTGCCGTTTGGAATAAATAAATGAAAATAATCTGCTCTGGCCTTCAGCTATTTCAGCGTCACACACACACAGCTTCAGTGTGTGTGTATCACACAGGAAAGAATAAAAAGGAAAAATAAGAATTCCTTTTTTTATTCTGTGGGCAGTGCACGTGCAGCTATGCCACACGCAGTGAGCATAGCACAAACACACCAGAGAATAAGGAAGTAATAGGACCGAACTGACACTGGAGGAGATAAATTAAAAATCAATGTGTTCTCCTTTCACTCACACTATTTTTCTCTTTCGTCAAAATTAGTGCTGACCAGTGACTTCCACAGACCGATTCAAGGGGAGTAATATGTCATGAAACACTGCAGGGTCATTGATTTTTTTTTTTTTTTTCTTTCGAGCAAAAAACAAAAAAACAAAAACAAAAAAAAGACGGGTGCGAAATCCACATTAATCCAAATTAATACTTTTGTTTATCACTTTTCCCAATTTTTTCTCTTGAAGTGACGGGGATATGATGCAGTTTGCAAAGTAATAAATGTTATTACCAACTATAAGGCTGAATAAATATATATATTAATATATAATGTATAATGTATAAATATATAACGTTAACAGGAGATGTTTACACCTCGTTATATATAGTTAATGAAAGGTGGAACATTTCCACACAATAATAACACACAAATGAGATGTGTTGTGTGAAACAAAAGAATCCAACAGCGTAACAGAAGGAAACAGGAGGACATGTGACAATGCAACATATGGCTGATGGAGATGTTG
>JBBMJM010158941.1:0-10173 GCA_037832705.1 Centriscus cristatus | reverse complement strand
AATTTATCAAAATAAAAATGACCCAAATAATAAAATAAGACCTGTTTAAACTTAATATTTTTATACTTCACACACTGGTTTTAGACTCTCAGGGAAATTGCTTCTTTTATGACAGTGTTGCTTCAGAAGTCACTGGCACAAAACCAGAGAAAATACAAAATACTGACTGAGCAAAACATTTGGCACCAGTTTATTCATCGTTTTAACTTAATACAAACTTGATCACATTTTGCCAAGAATTTCTGTGTGCGCGCATATATATATATATATGTATATATACACATATATATATGAGAAAACATGCATACTAAAAATACTGACAAAACAAGCATCTGTGCTGTGGATTTCTGGATGATTCTCCACACAAAAATAGCAAAACAGCATCATCTGCTCGAGGTGGTGAAATGAACAACTGATTATTGAATGTTACCTCCTCACATGGGTCAAATAAGAACTCCCAAGGATGAACCCACAGCTAGGATAGAGCATCAGTTACAAACACAACACTCAATTGCTCAAAAAAAAAAAATGTTTTTCCTAATTTAAGACACACGTCAGCACTCAAAACAAAACATTGTCAAAAGACAGATGAGCTGCTTTCACACAAAAACCACAACAAAACCAGTGGACGGGGCACTGGGAGGACTCGCCACAACATAAGAGCTAAAAACAAAGTGAAACTGACTCAAGCGGGTACGACACGTCAGTTCTATAAAAATAGATTCTCTTTTCGTAGTAATTCTAATGCTTGGTGGTGGTGGTCTTTCTAGTGCCCCGGTAAGCAGTACGACTTCAACAAAACAAAAAGCTCCTGGTTTTCAAACACAAGGTCAAAGGTGAAATCGGAAGCATCAGAGAAGCGCAGAGGACAAGGACTGGACGATGAACTGTGACGCCACATCGACATGCTAGGGCAAACAGGAAGAAATCTAGAAACGACAAAAAGACAAAAAACACAACAGGGAGACAAACAGGATTAAAAAAAACAAAACAATGGAACACAAGACAGGAGAGACAAAAACGACAGGGGGACACCCCCTTGTGGAGGGGTCGATAATCAAACAGGGAGGATGAGCCACATGCTACCAGGATCTGATGACTGCAGCAGAACACATCTGAGACGCTGCCAACAAGGGTCAGTGAGGTCATGCGGGTCAGTATCAGGCCGAAGCAGAGTTAAACGAGAAGGGTCGCCGCCAACACGTGACCGCGTCTGCCAGTGACCGACGGTGAATGAGGCGTCAAACAAAGGTCATTGACAGCAAGTCATGTCGTAAAACCACTTTGTTCCTCACGATCTATCAATCGATCACTGTGATGGTTCATCGGGTGATCATGAATCAACAGCGAGTCATCTGGTAACGCTGCCTCCTACTGGTCGTTCAGATGAGCTACAAACTGAACCAACTAGTTGAGAGCTGTTGTTTTTAATCACACTGCACAAACTGTGTTCTTCAGCTGAGGAGTGATTCATTGGTCTAAGAATTGAGTTTTAAAAATGAGAAATGAAACGCTTCCCATACATTCAGCCTCCTGCATCACTTTTGCCAAATCTGATGTTCTACAGATTGTCGGCTCTTTTTCAACGGTTTATTTACAATATTTGGAAACTACGAGACGATGGGTGAAAGTGTGCAGCACCAAAGTTCATCCACGACGACACAGAACACAGAGTAAATACTGACTGAATGACCCTGTAAGACTGAATCTCTGAGAGCATCTTTGGATGTAGACTCTTCAAACCTACTTCTAACAGTTAATATTGTATATCAGTATGAGCAGACGTCGACTCCGAGACCTCAACACACCGCCAGCAAACATCGGAATCAACCGGACGACACGTGCAACAGCATACGACAAGATTAACAATTCAAGTTTGGTTGATGTATATTTCAACATGACTGAGTGAGAGTTCTAGTAACTAGTGTCTATGCAGACAGACACAGCCTCTCATGTTGTTTCATCTTTGAAGAAACCCTGTGGTCTGCGCGGACACACACACACTCCCACACAAACCACCGTCGCTTGTCGGTCGACAAATGCACCTCATCGTCCTCTGGTAACTTCCATTGTGCCTGCGCGTACTGTGGTGGCGTCGATGTTTTCTACCTCTGCAGTGAGTGGAGGTCTCTCAGCGTCGACGTGCGAGCAGGCCAGCAGGCACGTTGTTAGAAAGCCTCTTTGGGAAATTAAATGTCTTTAGATGTGCTATCGCTCTAACACAGAACACACATCACCACAAAGGACACGACACACAGCAGACGGACAGCAGACACCACCAGGAGATCGATTTGAGTTGTTGGACACATTTGTCTTTCCAAGTCATCTCAATTCAGATAAATAATTTCGGCAATAAATAGATCCCCAACACACAGGAGAAGTATAAAACCTATATAAAAATAGAAGAGGCTTCAAAGCTTTTAATGTACATCGCAACAATTGCCTCACTTCCTAGTTTAAAAAAAAAAAAAAAAAGTATAAGCAACTAACAGGTTTGTCTGAAGCACTTTGACACTGATATGAATTTTCCAATTACAGAAGCTCCTCAGTGACAGAGGATTGGCGTTCCACACGTAAGCCAGCTGCTCACATCACAGCCTCTGAGGGACGTTCTTCAATTTCCTACCTACTGAAGTCTTCAAACACGCGTGTGTGTGTGTGTACTTGCATTGGACACATGTACGGAGTGGAACGGGTCCATGATGTCTGGTTTTCAGAGCCAAACTTCACAGTATTGCTAGTTACAAGCTCTTCAGCCTGACCTACGAGTCCGAGAGCAGCAGCGCAGGAAAACCACCCAGACGTGTTGTTTAACACACATCGGTGTGATTTAAAAAAAAAAAAAAAAAAAAGACTCAGTACAACAAACAACTAAAACTGCTCTATGAACCTCAGGAAAAATACAGTAGATGTGTAGATGATCCTGTTCATCTCAATGTCAAATAGAATTACAGTGTCTGTCATTTTCAAACTGGACCTCGAGGCTCGACGGAGGACAGGAACCAGTGGAGGTCATTTCACGACGACAACAACCATCCACTGGAATCGGCTTTTCTGTTTGAAAATCAGCAGTTCCACGGGACAACTGCTGCCACCAAGTAAAACGTGTTTGTTTTTGTTCTATTCAGTACCTCACATCACGGATCCTACAGAGAGGGGACCGGTTGTAGGAGGACAAGAGGAAGAAACAGGTGAGAAGACGACAGAAATGTCAGCCATGTTAATATGAAAGACAAACGTGTGAGTGTATTTCCTGATCGACGCGTTCGCACTAAGCGATGAATTGTTTCTTCAACAAATGGGTGAGAACGCTCCAGACACAGCACTATGCAGATCATCACGTCGGTACCTAATTCCGTGTTGGTCGGGACACAGAAACGACAGCAGAACTACGTGGATATCGTGTGAATCAGACGACGTAGAAATGAACATGACCAGAACTGACCAACCAAAGCAGAAGAAGCTAAACAGGGATGTGGAGGAAAAACAAAAACAAGCACAGTTTACATTGTGGACCGAAGTCCTGATCGAACTGTATCGTCCCTAATCATCATTTAGACGTGGGTTAAAACAAACGTTCAATCTTTAAAGGTGACGTCCTCCTTTCTGTGTACTTCCAATGTGAGTGCACGTGATCGGTCTGTGTGTCTACAGACTACAGACGTGCCCAAACGTCATACTGCGGTTTGTGACAACGTTCTCTCCCAGCTGCTGCTGTCAGACGTGCTGTGCTGGGTCCGGGGGGGTGAAAGGGGAGGTGTGCCGTGAATGAAAACAAAAACAACTGGGGCTTTGGCACCAAACTGTAAATTGTGCAACAAATTCTAACAATCAACTCATATGTGTATTAAGGTACCACAGCAAACATTTCAACTTAAAGGAAAATACACCTGCTTCTAATAACGGGAACCAGAGTGCATCAATCACAACAGAACACAGGAAGAACCCTGTCCGGCCTGAAAACTCTCGCATTTATTTCCACGTGTCTACTGACAGAGCAGCGGACGTCACCCTGCAACGCACAGACAAGGTTCTGAGTGGACATCCTGTTCAAACTCCACTTACCATGACACCACCCTTCCTAACTTAGTGTGCAGTGCCTCAGCACCTTCAGTAAGGCTTGCTGTCATTCTTTGAGCGCTTCAGTTGGACCTTCAGCCTCTTCATACCGATCTGGAAACCATTCATGGACTGGATGGCTGCCTGCGATGACACCGGATTGTCGTAGCTCACAAAGCCTGCGAGACAAACACACAGGCCTGAGCGTGACGTCTGCCAACGACAGGAATTCTCCCCCTCAAAAGGTTTCTCTTTTTTTGGTGTCAGGAGATATTTCCACTTGTGAACATCTGTGTAATTTAGGTACGATGGATGGAAGATGATTCAACTATGTGAAGCTTTTGTTCTACTACTGGAGGGAAATCACTTCTGTGTCATTGTCTCATCCACCTGCCTCTCACTCTGTATGATTGGTTCCCTGGTCCATGGTAACATGGAAGCACAACTCTGCAGCTTTCTCCCAGAAGTTACGAATATTTGAACGCTCACATACATAAAAAAACCCAAAACAGACTGCATCTGTGTGGTATTACACATTAAAAATGTATTTACAATTAAGTCAACTCACCGAAACACTTGCTGAGGTTAGTCTGCTTGTCGATGAAGACCTTTGCAGAAATGACATTTCCAAAGGGCATAAACATCTGGAGCAGGTCCTGGTCTCCAAACTCTTGAGGCAGGTGGTAGATAAACAGGTTGGCACCTTCTGGACCTGTGAACCAACACGTCTGTCTGACTGACTGTATGGAGAATGCAGATGAGTCCTACGATGAGGATCTGAGCTCATCTGATAAAGAGGATATGGAAAGGTGAGGGCATCTTACCAGTGCTGCAACTGTTGCTGGCTGATGCAGCAGATTTAAAACAAGACAGAACCCGTAGCACAAGGTGAGAGCAGCACATACACAATCTCTATCAACCTGCCACAGGCAGCATCAGACACTGGCATTCACAACGGACAGACACACACACACACACACACAGAATCGACGGCTGCCGATGAACGCTCGTGCTCACAGGTCACGTGAGTGTCCTGTTCTTCCAGCTGCACTGACTCGTCACTCACTGGAAGCATTCATTCAAGCTCTGCGCAGGCGGCAGTGAATCTCTACAGCCGTCCTTTTGTTGTCTGCTCACCTTCCTTCTGGCTTCCTGCAGCCGAGATGCTCTGCTGTGACAGCAGGCTCTGGTTGTACAGGCTGGGGAGGGCGGCGGCAGCATACTGCTGGATGCCTGAATAGGCCTGGCTCAGTGCCTCCATGGTGCTTCCTGAGCCATTGGACAGGCCTCCAGAGCCCAGACTGCCATTCAGCGCTGCCATGCCTGTCATCACATGACAGGAACAGGGAAGAGAGTGGGACATTAAAAAAGTCACTATGAACGATTCAATCATGATTTGTGGTGTTAAAGGACATCAAGACACTAAATGAGTCAGTGAACCCCCAAACCACGTCTGCAGTAAATACACATTGATTTATGCTATGATTGCTGTAATTAAGTGTTTATTTACAAATGGAAACAGTGGTAAAAGTAGTTCTTCTGGGGTCTTATTCAACACCTGACTGGAGTCTCGGTTCTTCCGGTCTGCCCCGTCTGCTCTGTGGCTCAACGAACAGACACAGAACCGAGCTGGGAACACACTCTGGTGCACGTTCAATGAATGAATGTGAAGATGAAAGAACATATTTGAGTATTTCACAATAATGGAGGAAGAAGATGATCATCTCTCTGGCTGAATGAGCCACTGCACTGGGTAATAGGGTGGGGGTGGGGGGAGGCTTGTATTTACCCAGAGGCAGAAATAGTCTTCAACTTTTAAGTGAATTTCTGTTGAAGTTGGGGTTGAAACATTTGAAGCTGAAGTTGGGGTTGAGCACTTTGCCTCACAGAAATCTAAATACCTGCAAGCGAGCCCATGTTGAGACCAGCGCCGGTGCCAGCAGCCAGAGACTGCAGGGTCCCCAGAGAAGCTATGGGGTTCACAGAAGAGTTGCTGCTTGAGGTGGGGGAGGAGCCTGCTCAGGGGACATTTACTGTTAAGGTTACATATAAAGCTAGATGTATATATAATCATTATCAATATTCCCTGAAGACACTGACCAATGTTTCATTATTTATTCATTCTATCTCTATCTGTTAATGATACAGCCCCATGTCGCTACACTAAAAAACAAACATGTACAACCGTTTTACCTGAGCTTGTTAGTGCACTTAGTGGACTACTTGATGTCGTCATGGCACTGGAGCCTGTGGGCGTGGCCTGAGTGGCGGTGGCTGCTGCTAATGCAGCCAGGTTCTGCATGGCATTAAGACCTGTGTACAACAAAGTTCCCCAATGACAGACATGAATTTCAAGTTGATACAGAAACATCCATCCACTGCAAACAAACAAACAGACATGTATGAGGGACCCTGAGCAATACAAGCACCTCAACATCATTTTTTGGCCCCTACCCTTCAAAAGGGTGTGCATACCTGATACCGGGTGCAGGTTGTTGAGTGCATTCCCTGCGGAGGCTGACTGCTGCAGCAACTGTAAGTAAAGCTACACATTTACACCGAACACACATGATTCCACTGTCAGTGTTAAAGCCAGGAGGAGCGATGACAAACAACATGCTGGGTGGAAATGACAGCTGAGGAAAAGAGACTCTTCATCGAAGTCCTATGAACACACACTCACTGCAAGATACTGTGGCCCCAGACTGCTCAGTCCTGTCAGGTTCCCCCACATGGACGCAGCACTGAGCTGCTGCATCTGCTGCTGCAGCTGCAGGGCCATGCGCTTCTGCTCCTTGTCCTTCTGAGTGTCTGCGAACTTCACCACGATGGGCGATGAGCAGCCCTAAACACAAACAGAAGAATGAACATGTGCTCGTACTGGACTAACGGCAGCGTCGTGACACAGCACAGTTTACCTCCATGGTCTGGGACTGGTGCATGGACTTGATAGCCGACTGGGCCATTTGTCTGGCTGTGAATGTCACAAATGCACAGCCTAAAACACAAAAGGACATTTCTTCTTTTAGTATCTGCTCATATTCCAAACTGGTACCGACATTCCCACATTTCCTTCGAAACCATCACTACCAGGAGCATCATGTGACAGATGAACAGATGGAGGAGGTTTACAGCAGGGATTCAATCTGATTTATTTCTTTTTGCTCCTCTAATTGCAGTTCCTCTGCAATGTGGAGTGTTGATTTGACGTCATTTGGGCGTTGCCTGTACTTTTTGTATTGTTGACGGAACTAATTTGTCAAATATACCATTTCAAGTATTGAAATAAATAGAACCACAATAAATCATTCAAAAAAGGGTGATAACAAATAAAAAGAGAAATAACTTTAAGGTTCAACGCTGGAAAGCTACCAATGCCTTTACATGAGCCCTAAAATGTGTGTAGGAACAGAATATTCACCACGGCTGAGTCCATCAGGGCCTCGAAGTATTCTGCATTCCTCTATTTGTCCATACGGAGAGAACATCAGTCGGATGTCGTTCTCGTTACACTTCTTGGAGATCATTCCAATGAACAGCTTCCGGTCTTCCACTGCTGTTTTCAACCCACCAGAGGAAAAAAACAAAAAAACAATGGTTTTACGTTCAACACTGTAACAAACCTGAAGACTAAAGAATGTCATTGCAGTTACATCACTGCTTATAAACTTCACTATAAATGGGCCCATCAACTAAATATTTCTTCATGTTACAAGTGCTTACTGTCTTTAGAACGTGGTAGACCCAATGTATACTTAAACACACATTTCAGCACTGAAACCTTTCAGTTTTATAGGAATCTGTGATCACTGTGCATCACATCAGAGAAATAATTCACATATGGACAAAATAACACAAATGTAAATTCACATTCAGGTGAATTCAGGTCAGAAACAGAAAGAAAAAAATCTTTACCATTGTTTTTCTCGCTGTCAGCTGGCTTCATCTGAATTGGATGGTGCATCTGGACGAAGAAACAGACCATGTTAGAATTCCAAGACACATTCCTGTACTGTTGGCCAACAAACGAGCGGGTAGAAGAGGTGCTTAGGTGGAACAGAGGTGGGAGCTGCCCCTGTCCTTCACTACAGCTGGTACTGATGAGGGATCTAATCCAGGGCTTCCATAGAACTGACGTTCAGGAGCCAGTTACCTACCCCTGGAAGAATCTTCATGTTGTGCAGAGCATTCTGCGCCTCCAGGGCTGATTTGCGAGTGTAGTAGGTTATAAAACAGCAGCCTGCCAGGGAAGGACAGACACCAGTGTCAGCTGAGTGGGTATAAGAGCACTCACAGCAGTTTGCCTGGACTATCCTTGGATGTTAAGAGGTCCTTATTGATGACAAATGACCAATGATGAACCACTCTAGAGTTCACATGCATTAGTAATTGCATTGTAGAACAGAATCACATCACTTCAGTCTGACAAAATGCTGTGTGTGTCCAATTCTGATGTCTGGGAATCACATGTGACATATTTATATGATACTGGTCCAAATGTGAAACAGCAACAAACACAAATTCATGTTTCGCTGCTGCAAACAACAACACATAATATGAACGTCCACTCTCCTAAGACCAGACTTGAATTTGATGTCAGTTCTTAGTAGTATCATAATGAAGGGAGTTGAAGCATGTTTGGATGGACCAACCACGTGATCACAGCAATCTCTAAGATTCTCCTTAGTCCACAGGTACGACTTTGCCACCCCAAACTGGACCAACAGATCCACTGGGCGCGACCAGGGCTGTATCATTGTACATCCATTTTATTGTTGTGTCCGTAGGTTTGTCTCGTTTCCATCCTCTCTCCAGACAGACCTTTGCTTTGTGGTGGATTCTGGCTGCGATCTCGGAGAACATTGATTTCGTAGACGGCTCCGTAAGGCTCAAAGAGCTCGCGAAGCTGCTCCTCAGACCAGGAGCGTGGAATCTGACCCACAAACATCTTAATGGCATCCACATCTGGTTGGTCGGGGTGGTCCAGAGACCCATTCATCTTCTTTCCACTATGAAGACAAACAGGAACGTGTCAGCATGTGACTTTGTCCTCACAGTTCAATGACGGTAATGTACAGGGGAACTTCATACCACTTTGGACCGAAAGGGTTCATCATCATACTCAGAACTGATAATAATCACATTTTATTGTTTTTTGCATAATTTGAATATGATATATTCTTATTACCAACAACTGTAGTAACTAAACTGTATAAATGAGAGGAACAAATCTCTCTCTCTCTCTCTCTCTCTCTCTCAAGTATCCAACCAGGTGCAAATAACATGTATGCAGGCAGGCAACAGGGAAATTCTCACTTGCTACAATCCAATGTCAATAAATGCATGTTCAAATATGACATAACCACATATCAGGACTTGTTTTGGTCCTAAACCCAACACAGCAAGCCAGCCAAGTGACCTACATAAAGCAATTTGTTGTACTTGTCAATAAATGTCTGCAAATTCTACTGTGTCATTTCTATCATTCCAGTCCTGTGACCCATCAGACCACTCACATCTGTGCACAGGATTTATCAGCTGAGTGTTGGGACGTGTGCCATGCCAACAGCTGATGCCCTCAAGCATCCACCACCACCATGTGCCAGCATCACACGTCTGCTGAAACATTGAGACATCAGAAAAGTCCTTCCTTTCTTTTCCTCTCTCAACCTTCACTTTCATCTCACACAGATGTACACACAACAGCCCGTACATGCATACACAACAGCAGTACCACTTTTGTGTGTCACAAGTGGTTCTTTGAGGCTGACTATTTGAAATGAAGAATGTCAAATATGTCAGGTCCTTGTGGTCCATGAAGTATTTCCATCACCCCAAGAGAACCTTTCTTCACTCAGCAGTAAAAATGTTCTACTGTGTAACCCTGCAAGTAACTCCACTATCCAAATGATACAATGAAAACGCTGAACAAAACACTGAGTTTTGAGCAACAGGGATTTAAAATATGAGCTGTTTCTTCCATCTATAAATCCCATTCCTTTTACACTTCAGTTTATTTTTTTTGTTCTTGAGATTGAATCCCGCAGACATGCTGATATCCTGGCTGCTTGTCAGTAGGGCTGCAATAAATAATCATTGAACACTGCCACTGAA
>JBBMJM010158931.1:0-10174 GCA_037832705.1 Centriscus cristatus | reverse complement strand
TACATGGGTGTTTTTTATTTTTTTTTTTTTTTTTTTTTTTTTTTTAATGTTTCTCCCATGGCTCTGCACCGGCACTAAATGGAAACAGGAATAAGATAAAGAAATGCTTTGAGCATAACAAGATCAGGCATGCAAAGCTCCCCTCCCCACGTCACACCAGTAGTATACTTGTTATATTGACAATGGCAAACTGGGAATCAGCTACATGGGTAGAAAAACAGAGAGAAAAAAAAAAACAAAAAAAACATCAACTGGCTCAGTCACACGTCATCCATCAACAACACCGCATCCAATTTATCAGTTATTTTCATGTCACTCTTCACTGAAATGTTGTTGTTGTTTTTTTAATCCTCAATGCAGTCAAACAAACAAATAAATAATTATAAAATGTTTTATTTTTCTCCTTAGTCCATTTTCAAGTGACACTAAAAATTGAGTACTGCACTCGGTTGCATTGTGATAATTTTTCTATGTTGTTCATTTTCATTAGATGAAAAAAGATTGGCAGTTTCCATCTTGGGTTGGTGGATTTGCAGTCTCCTGCTGTTTTTTTTATATATATATATTTTCACTCCTTCATTCCATTGGAATCAGAAAATGACACAACGATCACATGATCACACCCACAATGGTGCCACTTCTGCCAAATCTCTACTGGTTGAAATGTCTGGAACATACATGGTGAATATTGTCCTGTTTCCAGACACGATAGGAGACAAATGATTCTATCCACTGAAATAAACTGATGGAAGCAAACATGAGCCCACTCATGCTTTATTTCTTCCATATTCCCTCATCATTCATCGAAAATATTCTGTTGAACGCTGTTCAAAGGGACAACTCAACCTAAAATGTAAAAAAGGTGAAAGGAGAGATGCCTTCCGATCTTCACTCTGAACCCAATGTGAATGATGCGCTTGACATTTTGTTTTGAAAACACTTCTATGCACAATAATAGTCATTTAACCGCCAGGTATTAGGTGTGCACCTCCTCCAACCACACTGCTCACCTTACAGACTTTGGGCAAACAGTAGCCGACTATTATATACAAGTCTGTGAAGGTCCGTTCAGGTCATGGCGGGTTGCCGGGTTAATTTGTAGGCAAACTACAAGTCCAGTTTCCTACAAATTAACCCAGTAAGGCTATTTGATACAGCTTAAAGAAATGGAACGACTTTGATATTCGGTATTGTTCCAGCCAGATGAAACATTCACATGATGAAAACTCCCTGAAATCCTGATTGAAGTCGAAGCCTTTTAATGAAACATTTATTCGTGGGTATTAAACACACATTTCCACAGCCAATCAAAAGCGCCGGCGCTATAATTTGCAGCTAAAATGTGCGTTTAATTGCGTGCGTCAAAACGGAAATTAAAACCGACCAAGACAATTAATACATTTTTAGCACAAATTTTCATCTTTGTGTCCAGCCACGTAATTAAACCATTTATAAAAGTTTGGTTTCACTCGCTGACCTGACGCCAGAATCTCCTGATCCATTAGACTGTTTTAATGGGCTTTTTTCTTGTTTATGTCTGTTTTTGGATGTTTTTTTTTCCTCAAGGACATGTTGGAAATGATGCACTTTGTTAGACAACCCTTAAAGAAATGATCAAGTGGCGTGTGACAACAGACGAGCAGGGGATGTTTTCTACATTCAGATCAGACCTCCAGAGAGGGATCACCTTGACTCCCAACTTTTTGATTGCTACCGTCTTCTGCCGAGGAGCGCAAAGGTCAAAGCCACAGCACCGTGACAATAAATAAAACAAATATTCTTAAAGCTCAAGAGAGGGCAGAGAAAGGGGATTTTTAAAGTGAGAAGACATGAAACCGAATGGATTGGAGGCTTTGAGGGAATGACACCGTAGCACCCAGTGGCACATCGACAAAGAAAAGAAGGTCTGCTTTGGCCAAAAGGACACGTACAGATACTTAGGTGACAAGTTAACTGATTATAAATGCTTTTTTTAAAGTTCATGTTAATCCGCTTTATACCAAAGTATAAAGGAGAGGAAAACGTAGATTAACGCACTGGCAACAATTTGAAATATATGTCGTTCACTATATATCTGGTATGTTTCCAAACATGGATTGTCCTTGATTACTGAGGCAACGGCGGCCATGAATGTAATTACAACCAACACAACAGGACCAACATTTTAATCCCCATTTCTTCCACCGCTGCTCATACGATATAAAATGTCTCTGATTATTTCCGTATTGCCGGGTAATACAATCATTAAATTAGACTGTGTGATGAAATGAAATGAGCCATTTTCCCTCGAGGATGGTGAGTAGTGATGCTCGTGACGTTCACGGCCGCAGAGTGATTCCTAATTGTACTAACGTGTGCTGCAGGGTGACACGCGACTGATTAGAGACCAAACCGACAGTGTGCAAGAAAATGTCGGTGGTGTTGAAGGAGAGAAGAAGTTAGCGGTAGCAATTAATTACAATATTCATAACTATGGTTTTATGATGAGTGTATAACCACGTGACACTAATAATTTGAGATGATCCTATACAATTTTTTTCCCCCAACAACAAACAAAAAGAAAAGCAAAAAAAAAAAACGGAACTGGTGTGGGAAGAACTTACTCCCCTGCTGATATCTCACTTCAAACAGCTCCGCTAAGAAATTTAGCATCTTGCATTTATCTCATCACACCAAACTCCATTCGCAAAACCAGAATTTTCAGTTGCGCACAGACCTGATGAGCACGAATCAATAAATCACTGAAAACTGAAATCATCACTTTGGCACACATTGGGTTTTTTTGGCAATATTTTCATCCGTTTATCGCAATTAAATCACAGCAAAACCACGATTTTAATCTGTAGTTACTCATTCAGTCATCGACCCATTTACTGGCCATTTTTTTATTGAACCTAATCAATGATTTCCAGTGCCAGAAAGGGAGAAGTTTCTGCTTTTCAATCATTTTTTGCAAAACATCAAATAGCAGTAGGATTTGTACTCTTGGTCACTCTTGGTCTTGGTATGAAATAGTACAAGAAGCTTTAATGAGCATTTTTTTACCTTATATATAGCCACAGTATCCAAATGCCACAGAAATACCCAACAAAGCTTTCACATTTCAGATAATTCATGCTGTGTGCGACACACACTTTTTTTTTTTTTTTTTATCAACAGCCACATTTTCACATGGATGATATCGTACGAACTGGGGCGATAGATGAACATAGAAGCTTCAGGAAAATCTGTTTTCCCTTCTTAATATGCAAATGTATACAGCAAGACACTCCAAAGTCTAATCAGATCATCCACTCTGCAGGGGGGGTAGCTGTGGTGTGAGCGTAACATTCTCCACCATGTGTTGCTGTTATGTTTACGTGTTCACGAGAATAAGTTCGCCAACCGGGGCGACAGAGTACTCGTTTAAAAGACCTTTGAGACATACCAGTGTGTTGATACCGTCAAAAAGATTTTTTCACGTTGCCTCCGGTGTCAGCGACCTTTGCTCCATGCAGTGCAGCGCTGCTCCAAAATAGGCACCAGAGTCTTTTTTCGCGAGACTGATGAGCACAACACTTGCTATGACAACTTGGCACATCACCCACAGCACACACTCACAATGCGAGTCGCTTCTTCTGGTGACAGCACCAGCAATCACGGAAAGTGATGACAATAAATGATGGCAATCAAAGCGCACCTCCCCTTTCTGACGAGCTCTAGATAAAGCTCAGACACCTTCCAAGCTCTGATTAACAAATGATGGAACGGTTTGGGTTTTTTTTTTCTCTGCCAGCTTTGGGTTGATCCTCAAAAAAAGAGAAAACATCACAGATGGCCAGTCCTTTTGACTAGAAAAAAAAAAGAAAAACACCACTCTGATGTTATTTATTCTGTATGTGCTCAGCTTGTGCCATAGTGAATAATAAAAGAGGAGAGGGTGGATTTATGCCTGTGACGATCAATAGGCCGATTCCTCTGTCACAATACAAGGCGATGATCTGAGACAGGAGTTTGACAGATGGCATGTCACCTTCGTCAGCATGATGTCCCACGTGCGTGCGCTCATGTGCACGTGTGTAAATGTCTGCACATTTGCTTCCTTCTTTCTAATCTTCGTGGGATCAAGGGAGAAAAAAAAAAAAAAAGCAAAACGAAGTGCGATATAATGAGCACGTTCGCATGTGTGCACGCGACGGACGCGAAGGAGAGAGCATGGGATCCACAGACGCTTGTTCCAGGGTGTCTGACTCGCGTTCATGCTCCCAGCAAACAGGCTTTGGCGCTCGCCGTGCTGCAGCACACTTTGCTGTGACTCCTCAACTGATTTAATTAACCTTTCCACTGTTCGCACAATGAAACCGTGAGCTACACCCCAGTGGAAAATATGTACGGCTGCAACGGAAGCCAGGACGAGCCGAAATCCTTTTACGATACCACATAAACATTCCCGGACATGACAGTAAAAGAAACATGCACACAAAGGAGTCGTACATCCGGACAAGGCGCAACCATAAAAAGCACACACTTCGTCTTCAAAATGAATCTGGACGGAAGGTGCAGGCTGGAGCCAGTGATGCTTCTTTAACAAAGGATGACAGGCATCGCAGTGGAAGCCCCTCGCTCCTAACCAGGGGTCAGCAGGCGTCAACACCCGCCCACTGAATGATAAACCCCATGGGTGATGGTCTATACAGCCCTACAGAGCTGTCACAGGCTCCTGCAATGCTGTAGCTGCAGTTCCGAGCGAAGCTTTTTTCACACCCTATTAGGATTCAACTGGGCCACGGCTGTTTCTGTTTTCTGCAGTTACTCATGTTTTATGCCGAGTTTAATATTGATTTTGAAAGTGTTGGAAAAAAAAAAAAAAAAAGCTATACATCTTCACACTTTTGTTCACTTTTACTAGCCGGCGATACACTGACCCGAAAGCCTCACAGATGAATATTTATATCCGTACTAGCCCCTAAACCACAGGAATCTGCTATTAAAGCATTAAAAATACATGTTTATAAAGGATTTTGTAAGTGAAGAGGCAGTTGACAGAGCAGTGAGCTCGTTTTGTAAGTCTCCTGGTCAAGTTCTAAACAAAATGATTGATTTCTGCCGTCGTGTATAATTTAGCGCGTGAACCGGTATGACTGGAGCAACAGCACAGCCAAAGGTAAAGAACAGTTCCCGTGTGTTTTCAGCTTTAACGTCCTCTTAAATCATAAAGAACTTGTGCTGAATGTTTTATACTTCGGATGAAAATTCCAGCTAAAGAAGAAGCGACTGCTCCCTTTAATGAAGAAATACACATTTCCACACATTGCACCTGAAGTCAAATCCACTTCCCCTCTCATTTAAACATTCTTTGTTTGTGTTTATTCTTCCTTTAGTGCTAGAGGTCATCCTTTAGCGTATGCACGCTGATTATATTTAACCGATGAAATATTCAATCCAGATGCATCTCTGAATGTCTCGCTGCCCCGTGCCGCCTCCATTTTGAATGAGGTGCGGCACACAGCAGAGCGCAGCGGAATATAAGAGGGGAAATAATGCTGTGGTTGTTCTGAGTGAGGGTGGGAATGCTTCTTTACTGACTATATGTGTTTGCTCTGCGAGTGTAAACAGGGATATTTTTGTGGGAGGTAAGAGCACAAAATTAGCGGGCTTGGACACCAATGGCATTCAAACGGATGTTGATAAAACTGCTGAAGCTCTACATCGTTGTTGTTTCCTCTTCCTGTGTGTTTCTGTCCATTCTGCACCCCGAAAGTGGATTCCGCGAGTCACTCTGAAGACATTCTGCCCCACTTTAAACCAACTGCATTAACCCGTAAACGTCTCTTCGCTTTGAGATTTGAGCAGAAGTGAACACACGGTGCGATGTCAAACGGCAGAGAACAAACCCATCACCGCCGTGACGTGTCACCATGCAAAATGACGTCTTACAAGAATCACTTCTTTTCTTTAGTTTTCTTTCTTTTTTTTCTTTTTTACAGACACTACTGTCATTATTTTTCTGCTCTTTAAAATGGTGGAAAATGTTAGTATTTCCCACATGACATCACATGGCAGATCCTTAAATGTTGTGTTTTGTCCATAAAACCAAAGATATTCAGCTAAGAAGCGAAAAAATTTGATCTCTCATGAATAAAGATGATCACAGTCCTTTGATTACATGTAGTCCTCAATTAAATATTTATCATCTTAACTGATATTTGCTTTTACCGGAAAAAAAAACAAAACAACAACCATATTTCCATGATAAAAATATGTTTTTTGGACTGTAAAATGTCAAATAGCAGTCGGCATGAACTGTTCAGTGGCAGAGATGTTGATATTATTCTAATTACTGAATTACTTACTGAACCGCATTCCCTCGGCAGGCTCTATTTAAATTCCGTATCTTACATAATAACAATAAGGAAAGAAAGGTGGTGCACAGTGCAGAAATGCTTTGGTCCATGAGTGCAGCTATAGTATCTGAGGTGAATTTACCATGAAACGACAATAAAGTGAATCTAATACTCACATCAGACAGGAAACAGTGATTTGACAGCACAAGGACAAGGACCTTAACTGTCCTTTCTTTTCCCCTTCTTAATGATTCAAAGGTGTAAATGTCAAATAAAGCCAATCTGTTTTCACCTTCCGCAGCTGGACCTTTTGTTGTTTTTTCTTTCTTTCGTTTGGAGGCTGGCGTGTGCAGATGCTGCACTCGATAACCGTGCCGAGGCGTTGGTACTTGCCCGTGTCAAACACTATAGAACCGAGCAAATTAGAATGAAATATTGAGTTCATTTATGAATAAGTGGTGCTGAACGGCCTCTTGTCGGCGCTTCTGCATGCATATTCACTTGATGGAAACCTTTGGATGGGTCATTTCTTTGAGCTGCTTCATTAAATGGTGAAAGTCAAAAGTGCAATGCCACCAAACAAAAAAAAAAGGTAGATCGGATCAGTAGCGACGTTTTTCTTAGCTGCTCACACGCAATTGAGAAAAATGGTTTCAGGTCCAAGAGATTAAGAGGAAAACGATGGCTATGGAGATATAGAGAAAGAAGGAGACTTAAATGAAACAGCTTTCCTGTTTGAAAAATGGCAGCAGGATAAAGATACAGCAGGTGTTTATAGTCCTTATGAGGTGAGACAATGGAGACTGGGATGAAGTCTCCGTGGGACGAGCCAGCAGCTGCTCCTTGAGATGTTCAAGGAGGACGTTTGCCAACGGGGCGCCGAGTGTGTGCACGTTCTTGTATTTGTCTATGTTTACATGAAGCGGCGGCGGTGGAATGAAGGCAGGCTGTGTTTTCTTGCAGATACGGTTTCGTGCTTGGCATTGTGGTGAAGTCGAGGGCTAAGGAGGTGTGTGTGTGTATGTGTGTGTGTGTGTGTGTGTGGTGGGGGGGATGTCATGTTTACCTGCTCCGCTGTGGCCCGCCTGAGCTTCAGTGACTCATAAACGTATGCACTGTAGTGGGCCAAAGCAAAGGCCAGACAGTGCAACAAACACACGGGTTTGGATTCGGATGGCATTTTGAAAAGGTAAAGGCTTACTCAGCTCCCCCCGGAGACAAGCTCACTTTGATGAATTCTGCCATTAAGAAAATGACTTGTCTCAAATGTCAGACGGTGGCCAATATTTTCAGAATAAAAATTGATAGTGCACGAGCACAAGACATTCTCCTTTTTAGCCTCTCTTTAATGTTCTTGCCAGGAAAGTGTAATCAAGTCTAATTATTTTAACTGCCTGCCACTCTTTGAGATCACTGGTTTCTTACAATAATTAGAGCCTCACATGGACTTTGCTATAATGATGATGGCTCATGCTATGATGACGATGGATGTTATACACGAGAATCAAAAAGCTGGAGAATCCGCTTCCATTTCAGGGAATTATGGAAACAGAAAAGACTGTTGGCAAACCACCCTTCTGCACTGATGCCTCCAGAAACAATCAACTATGTTTAAACATTTAACAGCAATACAAATATGCACCTATCTTATATTCATTGCCTCCATTTGGTGCCGCAAAGATTTGTCCTCTTCAAACAGAGGTCCTCCATCCTCCATCTCGGGTTTCAAGCGCGATCAAATTTGCACTTCAAACCAGTGTAGCCATTTAATCAACCATTGTGAATGTCCACTCAACCCCTGCCGTTTCTAGGCAAAGTCTCAGACAGAGGCACACAAAGCCCAGAGCTATCTCTTGACTAGACCCCGGGCCCATGGGAAAACTTTATCAAAGTCCTCTCGTTCCACAGGAGAAGGACCAGGTGACTCGCAACTACTCAATCGGAAGACCAGTCCCCCACCCCATCCACCCACATGTGACGAAGAATCACGTCTTTGATCCTACCGGAGGCAGCTGCAGACGCCTCTCCAGACACCAGCCCCACCAATCAGGCTCCCACTTGCTTCCACCAATCAGGGCCTTGTCTCCAACACCCTCCATAATCCAGCCTGCTTTTTCCTCCATAGTGATTTCCAGCTTTTGTAAAGCAATGAAAGCATGTACCGCACGCAAATAAACGCTTGAAGACAAGAGAAAGGCAAGCGTGCCGTACTCACCCATCTCGTTGTCCGATTTATTGTCCATTTCCGTGTCAGTGAGCGTGAGCGCCGAGTTAGAGCGACTAGAGAGGCAGGAGTTCTGCCCGGACATCGCCCCCTTTCCCCAAAGAGTCATGGTACGTTCCGGTGAAACAGGTTCATGGTTTTCTGTGGCGACCGGTCCTCTGGAGTAGCTGCTGAGCGGGTGGGAGAGGCCCGTCTCAGGGCAGAGCGCCAAGCCTCTGCGAGCCGGTGGCTCACAGATCCCAAGTTGCCTCAGCGAAAATGTCTGCCCTATGAAAGACCGACGTTGTAAAGTTAACAAACCAAGCAAAAACATGGTTAATGGCCAAGAGAAGGGCTACTTAAAAAACACTTAATGCAAGAGCATGGTGGAACGGGAGGGGATGATTGTTAAATTAAAAGCCTTGACAACACCCTCCCAGGCTACCGAAAGGCTCAGATGCTGAACGCAAACCACAAAGCAGCTCAAACTTTGCGTCTTTAGTGATTAAGACACTAGTAATTACTTTGTTTTAGCTCATTCAGTTGGAGCTTTTACAATTCAAGAGGAGGAAATAACGTCTTATGTTCAGCGGACACTTGTATTATTTAGTTTGTTGTTGCGCTGCTTGTTTTCACACACAGTTTGAGCCTGATTTCTACGAAAACATTTGCTTTGCATGCGTTTCCCTTTTGTCTTCGTTTTTCGCTGGAATTCAAATGAATGCCATTGATTTCTACAATCCACGACAAAAGGGGGGGCGGTCGGCATTAAAAATAAAACAATTAAAATGTAATTGTTTGCGTTTCATTTATTTACACAATTTATACATTACATTTGATGTTGTTGCTTTAAATCTTTTGTAGATAAATGCAGGTGGTTCCACCGTTCGTTCTTATTAGGAGTGATGCAAAGTTGCTGATGATATCTGAAGGTCAGGTGAAATGAAAAAATGACCCTTGTGACAAATATACTGTCGCAAAATGAGGTGAGCGTCACATCTGTCCCCATCGACACATTCTGTTGGACTTGTCCCCGATTTATCAAATCGCACAAAAGTAGTTCCTTAAAATGAAAGCGTACGGTTAGAATTAATCGCTTGAAGAATTAAATCAATTTTTTAAGATTTGCGTCTTTTATTAAACATGAAATTTCTTGCTGAGTGCCACATATGTGAAGAGTCCACTTTTAAAAATGATTCCGGAACATAAAATTCCTCCCATTTTAAAATGATTGTCATATACTCAAGTATTCCTGCACAATTCACACACATGTTACAGTGAGGAAATAATTACTAGCCTTAAAAATGTCCTTTTTTCCACCACATGAAAATCATAAAATCTGACATTTACTGTAAAAACGTAACAAATTTCTGTTAACACGAAATGTCAAGGTTTTCAAAAAGGATTCACGTTCTTCTGGCAACTTCATCGTAAACCCCATTAAGTTTTAAAATGGCTCCACTTACTGGAGAGAAAATATAAAAATGCTGTTTTAATTACAGGAATTATAGTCCTTTTTAACATCCAATTACATGGAGCGTTATTTATCGAGCCTTATTATTCTGACATTTCGAAGAGGTCAGACTGAACCCAGAGTAGAGATCCCTTGTCTCTAAATATTTACAAAAAAAAAAAAAAACTAAACTCA
>JBBMJM010158889.1:0-10177 GCA_037832705.1 Centriscus cristatus | reverse complement strand
TGTTTTAAAATAATTTAACCCCCCCCCCCCCCCCCCCCCCCCCCGCACTTGTATGTTGATGTCCTTCTCGTTTCCTGGATCTGCAATCGCCCCTGAAAGCCCCCCCCCCTTCCCACCCACACACATGTTCCTGTATGTATCGCCCCTCTGACTGTGTCCTTCCAATAACCACAGAATCTGGATGTGGAACAAAAATCCAATAAGTAATTAACGGAGCAGCGAGTGTGTAAAACGTGTCATTAATCTACAAATTACACCCGAAACGTATTTGTTTCACCGACCTGCAGCATGAAATGAGCAGACACAGTTTCAGTGTGTCATCACGAGGTCGGGACGACATGATGACCTTTGACCTTTGATCAGGTCTACTGACGTTGTGGGACGTTGAATGGCTGGAACGGCTCCGCGTTTGATTTAAACAACCTGAATGATTGGGGCCCTGTTGGAACGCAGAGTACACAGCTGTTTCAAAATAAAAGCTCGCACAGGGTCCGACCACCTCTGGGCCCTGAACGAGGGCAGGACATGGACCCCATGTGGAACGGAAATCAAAAAAAAGTTTTGATTCATTTGAACTATTTGAATCATTTGCACTTGTTGTGCACTATTCAACAAAGGCCTTTTTTGTATTTATTCAAACAGACACTATAATGCTGTTTTTATTCTGCAGCAGCGGAGCGATCAGCGTTATTCTGAGAGATAATTAGACTTTGAGTGAGTCACAGAGAAAGATGGATTTGTGTAAATAAAATTTGCGGGATGAATAATTAATCACGTTGCCAGACAGGATTACAATTCTACACTTTCCTCAGGCTACACACACACACACACACACACACATTCCTCCATCAGCGGCGCCGCCTGCGTCAAGAAGACGTTGAGGAGGTCGAGGGGGAGTTTCGGATCAATTAACCTGCACATTGACTCGCTCTCTGATCTCTGAAACAGAACAAGAACGTGTTTTCCTCAGATCAACAAAAATCAACCAACAGTTCTGACAAGTTCAACATTAAATATCAAATAGTAAAGTAAGAAAAGCTGCTACATCTGTGGAATGTTCCAGAACACCTCCAGTCTGAAGTGAAAACATTTCTTTTATCGGCTTTTACAGCAACAGCCCTCACTTGACGAACAAACAAACAAGTAGATGCACACGTTCCAGGCTGAGAAGGAACATACGACTGATTCAGTAGATCCAGTCGGAGACAATGTGATTCAGTCGGTCTCGGACTCACAAAGAAATGCGCCCACAGTCATTTCACCATCTCAAATGTCAAAATAAATCCATCGTCCGTCAATGAAACTACGACGCCTCAGTGCGCCGGAGACAAATTACCCATGATGCTCTGTGTGCACCTGAAGAGTTCCAGGCAAAGTCGCGACTCTGCAGCCGCCGGCGCTGGCGTCACGACGGATCAGACTCAGGAACGGCGAAAGCCACTCAGACAGCAAACGTCTTTACGGGGTTCAACTCGACCCCAGAGCCACTTGACCTTTGGCCCTGGTTTGTCCTCTGTCATCTAACACGTCTGCCTCCCCCTCCTCCCCCCCTCCTCCCCCCTCCAGACTGAGAAAGAGACGCGCTCAAAGAGGGACGCTGACGGTCATGACTGGCTGAGAGAGACGGAGCCAAGTCGAAGAACACGCCGCTGCTCATTTTCCTCATCTCCACGGCAACCGTGTTCACACACTTCACAGACTTCTGGGAGGAGAGGGAGCTTCATCGCCAGCGTTGGAGGAAGGAAAGAGACAACCGCATGGGAAGAGGCGGATGACTTCATCACCCTCCGTCCACCATCTTTTACATTCTTGTAGTTTCCACTCAGAGACAGAAGCAGGCGAGCGGAGTCGGTGAATTATCACCTCGCACCCTCGCGCCCCGAAGCACGTGGGACCCCGCACCGCCCGACCAAGAGTCCTCTGACTTCATCTGTCCGACACCCCTTCACCCGAGGCTATGAGAGGAGGAGCTGCATCCCAGATCACTCCATCATGCCAGTTGTGAAGAGCAGAGGGGATGTTCAAGGTAGGACAGACGAGTCGGGAACACGGAAACATGTAACTTCCTGTGGTTTGTCAGCGGTCCCGGACTGACCTTTGTCTGCAGTTTCCCACCTTTGCATTTACCAGCAATTCACAGTTTGGTCTGCGTGTCGTGTTTGTCCAGGTCGAATGATCCAGAGGAGCAAAACGTTTGGGTGAACACTCTGAATCACTTAGTGAAAAGATTTGTTGGTCGCCAGCGAATCTCGTGGACTGACTCGCTCCCAGAGAACCAGTCAGCTGACACCAATCACTCCCTGAGAAGGAAACTTTGTACTGAAGCTGGGTGTCGCTGACAAATCTCGTGACTCTTTGGAGCTGAAGCACTCACTGAACGATTCTTTGAACAAATCTTTTTACTGATTCAATACACCTAAAAGAACGGACAACAATCCTCCTACAGCAGGTTGAGTGAAAGTGAACCTTGAAACCCTGAAACGGAGTGCTTTTATTCAAATTCAGAAATTTAAAAAAATTGCATTGTATCGTCCGTTTTGAAAGAGATTTTTGAAAATTCCAGGATTAATAGAGGGTCAAGGTTTTCATTAAACCTGTTTTCTGGAACGAGCTGCTGATTTGCTGACACATTGACGAGCTGTGAGTCTCATACACACACACTCACACACACACACACACACACACACACACACACACACACACACACACATTGAACGTACTCTGCTGCTGGACTCTCTTCCTCTCCAAACTTCTCGATCTCCGGCCGGGTGTGTGTTGGTTTGACATGGCTGCGGTTGAACTGTGTTTCTAGGGCAGATGTGTGTGTTCAGGGGACGAGAGTGTGAACGTAGGATGAGGCGTGGCACACGGAGCCAAAGATCCGGGCGCAGGCGGTAAATCCGGAGGGAGCTTCACTGACAGCGAGATGAAGGAAACAGCTTTGTACATGGAGCTGCGAGTGCAGCAAGTGTGTGTGTGTGTGTGTGTATACGTGTGCGTGCTGCGGCGTCGTGATGCTGCATGTTTTCGGAGGATGGGTTGGGCTGGGGGATTACTGGATGAGAGCTGTGTTCTCATCAGCGGCCAACGACCACCGGAGGTGCGTTAGGGACACGAGCCTCTTGATGTGGAACACGCTGAGAGAAGGAGGAGCACGGTGACGCCACAGAAATAATAATAATAATAATAATAATAATAATAATAATAATAATAATAATAATAATAATAATAATAATAATAATAATAAACACAATTATTTTGAAATCACCTGTAACACACATGCTTAAATATCAGAACCAACAAAACAACTTAACTTAGGAGGACGTGGTATGATGCTGTCTGGTGCAGTTTACACACACAAACCTCAGTCGTCATGGTGACGTCACTCTTGAGTTGACTGATTCACCAGAGGTGTTCCGATTTAGACGTTGGGTCGCATGTAATTCGTAGTAAGAAAAAACAGCCAAAACTGATATTGGAAAAAGCAAAGAATGATCTGCTGATTTTCCAAGCGAGCTGATTCGGTACATCCTCTGAGGAACAAATGAACCGTTTGTGGGACACAAACTGCTTCTGTGCACTTGCTCATGTGAGACCGCGCGCGAAGGAGGAAGAGCTAAGAATAGAGGACCGAGGGCCCTCTGCTGTGATACGGCCTCTACCCACGTTCTTCAGCTCCTTCAGAGCCGCTCAGAGCCAACGGCGTACGACCTGCGGCTCCGTCGACCACTTCCTGTTTCATCCGCTGCTCCGTCGATCGGCGTGTGATGCGCCGTGCGTGGCGCTCCCATCGGAAACTGAAGTGAGGCCGATCATAGCCCCCTCCCCCATTGGGAGGAGAGTGTTTGGAACCAGTGTTGCCAACTTGGCGACTTTCTCGCTAAATCTGGCGACTTTCCAGATCCTCTTGGCGACTTTTTTTGTCAAAAAGCGACTATCGACAAATCGAGCGACTTTTTTTCTGGCGTGCCAGGACATCTTTTGCAGTTCCTGTCCTCAACGAGCAGCGGGTGCTGCCGTGAGACCCTATCCCGTCCCAAAGCACTCACAGGCGGTCAGCCTCACACGGTTCTCCCCGCTACAGTCAGAGCAGAGAGGAGACCCACACCACTCCGTGTCAAGAGTTCAAATGAATCGCGCCTGCACAAACCCACCGCTGCAGCTCATGGCGGCCATTAAAATTACATGCAAATTAGGCGATGACATCATTTAGCGACTTTTAGCGACTTTAGGACAGCCAACAGCTACTTTCCTTACTGGGGAGTTGGCAACATTGAAGTGTTCAATGAAGTGAAATGTTTCAGAGAGGATGGGACGGGCGAGGTGGAGAGATGAAAGGAAGCCAGTGGGGGGGGGGTTCATGGAGCTGGTGACATCAGCATCTGTGGTCGAAGCTCGGCTGATGTGACAACAACGGAATCTATTCGGAGGCTCCGAGCTGAAGGATGAAACGAAATCCGGTCCGGATCTGGAAAAGTTCTAGGCTCCACGTACACGGCAGCGTGTTTTTGTCACTGTATCTCTGTTGTGTTTGACGGAGGGAAGCGGCTCAGGTGTCAGATTCAGGAAACGGAGTCCGACTTCACGGTTCCAGCTCAGCTCCGGCTGTGAATTGAGATCACAACCGTTACGTGACACCGAGGTTTCCAGGGTACAGAGACGAATCCAATCACGTTCATTTTTAGTTCATCAACACAAACAGAAGAAAAATGATGAGTCGTGACGGAGGTTGCATGAAGCATGCTACGTAATGTGAATCATGACTCAGCACAATTTTCTGAACATGGTGTCACAAACAACATTTATGATAAACATAAAAAACACAATTTCCTTTTAGGCCTGTTTTTTTTTTTTTTTTTTTTTAAATTCCAAAATGTTCGGTTTCGTCTTTCTCCGTAATTCGAGGAGGAAAATGCTCGTCAGTGCATCAGAGCTCAGCAGTGATGGATGTTGACACCGGTGACAATGTTACGATGATCTCATGTGGCGTCGACAAATTCCATCGTCGGTTCGGTCGCCGTGTGACTGAAGGGCAGAAGTGGCGTTTTAGGATTTGAACGTTTCCATGAGACCCGGCCGACGTGGCGACGTGCCGTCTCCGCGTACGTCACTTTGCCTCTGAATGAAGTCTCCAAAGCCTCCAAAGAGGCAGAAAAGAAAACCTCGGTGGGGAAAAAGGGCTTTAAATGAGTTAATGAAGACCCTGGGGAACACCGGCACACTGACGCGCTGGTCTGTCGTCCTGGGAGACAAATCCATCGTCAGCAGCTCGTCCATTTCCCCTCTTAGTGTGTGTGTGTGCGTGTGTGTGTGCGTGTGCACTCTGTCACGGTCAGTTGCTTTGCCTCAGATAAAGAGACAATATCACGTTATTTCCAGAGATGGTGGAGATCAGCGGAGCGCCTCGGCACAAGTGCAATTACCACGGAGAGGATTCTTGACCGGACTAAAGTGCAGTTAATGAAACACGCTCTTCAATAAACCAGTGATTTTCCAGCGCTCTCGTCCGTCTGCGCCGCGTTTCCGACGCTAATGAGGAGGAGAAGCTGCAGCACATCCACATGTTGAACGTCGGCGCCTCCGTGGGGTTTCTCATTCTTCTAACTGCGCTTCCAGTATCGGCGCCCCCGCGTTTCCCCAAAACACTTTTGGTGACAGGGAGAACAGAAAGTCCAAATATTTGGAGCTTTTGACCGGGGTGAGAAAGGAATAATTACCAAGGACGTGAATAGAACAGATGTTTCCTCCCACCGAAGCTGCAGGGGCGACTGAACATCACAGTTACCTGCAGCGGACGGAGAACACGTCTGTCGAGTCATCGCCGAATGAGAGGAGACAGGGAGTCTGGGCGTCACGCCTCCAGAGGCAGGAGACTGACCCCCCCCCAGCCCCTCTCTGGTGTCCGACCAGTTGTTGTTCTGTTGTTGTCTCGTGTCGGATATTTGTGTTTTCTAACTCACGGTGACTTAGCTCGGGTTTGAGTCGGCAGCTGCCAAGTAAAATCAAAATCAAAATGCCGACTAGGTCACTCCGACACTAATATGTTCTTAAAATCACATTTTACTGCCATTGGTTCATTTTCACTGTCCCGTGCACTAAAAGGCAGTTTGAAATCTTGGGCAGATGTTTCCACAAACACATGCAGACAAATATGAAAACACAATGTTCATCTCGTGACACATCGAATGGAGCTGAGAAGACGAGGAACGTAGATGTTCATGGAGCAGATGGAGACTGTGGGAGCAGCGTGGGTACGACGGTGGTTTGAACCATCTGAACTAACCAAAGCGAAACCGTCCTCTTCTTACGCCTTCGCTGTCAACGCCGACTTTCATCCTGTGACAACTGTCAGAGGTGCAGGAGAAGCAGCACGTGCACCGGTCTAATTAGAATATAGCGCACGTGCCTGAATGATTAATGACGGCTGAGACCTGGGGCTAAAGGAAGCAGGTTTACCCCAAAACGGACCAACTCAATTCACACATGTGAAACTTGATGTGTTTGCTTTGATTTTTGTCAGTTTATGTGAAATCAGCATTAAAAACTGCAGTTTTCCTCATTTGAAGAAGACGTGGAAACGACCTCGTAGAGCTCCGACCTCCTCCAATCAGCTCGTTTCCACCCAAGATCGTCGTCCATTCATTGATCTCCTCTGATAAATTCACTGATCGTCAAACAGGACTTTGTTAAATAGTTATTTTAAAAGAATCATTACAGACCTTGTTGCACAGATCGTGACCTCTGACCTCTAGTTTTTTTGTTGTTGTTCATTTCATTTTTTTATTGCTATTTTCATTCATACATTCATTCATTGCTCCACTCACGGGTCTCGGTTGCTATGGAGCTGATCCTGGCTGTCAGTGGGTGAAGGTCAGGGTTCAACCTGGACCATTCACACTCACGTTCCCATCTACGGAGGATTATGAGTGCCCCAAACCGCTCCAACCCCTAAAGTCCCTGGCGGAGGGAACAAAGTCCACTGACCCTCGGCGGACAGTTTCCTCTTTGCCGTGTTTGCTCACTGGAGCAGATTTTAAAAGTTGTGTTTAATTCATCGCTTGTCGGATAGTTTGTTCCGATTTATAAATCATGCGCGATGCAGTGAGTGCTCGGTGGAGACGATACAACCACTCTCACCTGTAGGGCAGCACCTCCCAGCGGGTCGATGGGCTCCTTAATAGATCCTCCTGTCAGCTCGTATCATCCACAACGGCCCCTGAACATGACACGGTGCAGCACGGCTCCTGGGGGCCACCGCCGCCTGGAAACGACGGCTCCTGGTTCCAACTGCCGCAGATTCTCTGCTGGTGTGTTTGTTGTCTCTGGAATCTGTAACATTCGATGCTCCAGATGTGCTGCCAGCGGATGGGGGGTATTTAACCCTTTAAGCCTTTAATTCCACCGTATCACTACTGGTACTTTCACGCTAGCAAACCTTCGAGTACTGTAATCACGCAACTATTCCCTGAACGTCGGTCACTCGCCACCTCTACCTGGTGTGAAGAAGAAGTCGCACGTCACATCCAAGTTGCTGTCATTACGGTAATGACCTTTAACAGCGAATGGGATTACCGTAATGACAGTAACATTCAAAGAACTGATGAGTGACACCCCTCAGCTTTCAGGAACTACGGCTTGATGGACGTGCAGAGTTATATGATGGTTATATGTAGCGCCGATGATACCGTCGGTGTTCAAGGGTTAACCTTGACCAAAAGTCAGTCTGGACCAATCAGAGTCTGTGGGCGGGGCCTCACAGGATGACAGCAGAGGTCCCTGTTCAAACAAAGATGGCTGCTGCCGATGACGAGCGGTGCGGGAAACTGCCACTGACTCGTTCCTGTGATGACATCACCTCGTCCGCTGCCCTGATCGGTTGTAGCGATGTCCAGCTGGTGGTGTGGTGGTGTTTTCATGTACACCACCTGTTGGTGGAAGGTCGCTCGCTCGTTGCCAGGTCCTCCATCTTCCTAGATGTGGATCTGACTCTTCAGACATGTAATATTCATGAGAAAAGAAAAAGATGCGACACGGCGCTGTTTGAAGGTGCAGCTCATGTTGTGGAATTTTTATTGGCCGATTGGAAGTCATGAGCGTGTGTCTGGTTATTCTGCTCGTGCTTTCTGCCATTTGACCAGTTATCGGTCAAACGCTCTTTGTAAATTCCAAAGTACGATGTTAGCGATGGCGCGGGCACATTTGCATCGGCATCACGGCGTCTTTTCAGACTGGAAACAGAATCCGAGTGTTCACAGTGATCTGATGTGAATATACGGACCCAAACACCGCTGGGCCCCCTGTGTGTGTGTGTGTGTGTGTGTGTGTGTGTGTGTGTGTGTGTGTGTTTGTGTGTTTGTGTTTCTACTGCTGCGTCCGTTTGTCCCGAACCTTCCTGTCGTGTTTCTTTTTTTCATGGCTCTCAGTGTTTTTCTTTGTTTATTTCAAACGATTGCAACTGAAAGCGAAAGTGGATCTTGTTACCATGGTGATTTCAAAAACATCAGTATAACTTTTTGCTCTCATTTTGGACGGTGCAATTTGCCAGGTGAACAAGTGGACCTGCTCCACTGTCTCTTCTTCTCCGTTTTGGGGTGAATTTCATCGCCACCTACAGGCCTGGAGTATGAACTACAGTCTGTCACTGGATCGTTTGGCTGCAAATATTCTTGCTACGATCACCACTTATGTGCGTTTTCCAGTTGAAACCCTGTAATGGGCAAACGGGGGTCACACCAGGGGCCTGTTGTTCTGCTGGTGATGTCACAGAGGTCGTGAAGGTCCCGCTCCCACCACTGTCTGCTTATTTGCCGTTAGCGCTTTTACAGATTCATTTTTAATGTGAGGTACGGCTAAAAGGCGGCGAGCGGATCAGCGCATTAGCGCACCTCGTGTGTGTGTGTGTGTGTGTGTGTGTGTGTATGTGTGTGTGAGTGGGTGCTGCACATTTGTGTGAAGGCAGAGTGTTATTTATTTTTATTTTAGTCGGCGCCATCGTTCGCGCCAGCTTAGATAAAAGTAAATTGTGTTTTATTAGGGAAGAGCACGCTGCTCGGATCGGTTCGCGTCCCGTACACCACCGTGTTACGTGGAGGCTTATTTGTCACCATGGAAACGGATCACTGCTGTTGTACATACAGCAGCACCTACTCCTGCAGCTCTCTCCCTCTTTCTCTCTCTCTCCCTCTATTTCTCTCTCTTTCTCTCTTTGAGTTAAGATTCTTTTCTCTTTTCCAACACTTTCCCACCGGTGCGTCTGAGCTCATTCATCGTACATTTTTTCAGGATTTCACTCCTTTTTTCCTCAATCATGCTCATGTGTATTTTTTTTTCCCTGCGTCGATGATCTTACCTCCTCCCAGCTTCTTTCTCTTTTCTCAGCTCTCTATTCATGTCCTCCTTTCATCTTTCTTCTTCCCTCTTCTGGGTCTCTTAATGCCGTTTCTTCCTCTTCCACCTCTTTTGTGTTATGTCTCTATTTATTCTCTCCCTCACCCTTCTCCTCTCTCTGCTGCCTTCCTCCCACACACTTCCTCCTCCTCCTTCTCCTTCTTCTTCTTCTTGTCCTCCTCCTCCTCCTCCTCCTCCTTCTTCTTCCTCGGCTGGTGTCCTCATGTTGACTTGAGTTGACAATTAGCGCCTGCAATTAAAGCTGACAAACCTCTGCTAATTAGACCTTTTAGGCACATTTTTGTTCTTCTTCCTCCTCTTCTGGTTCCTCTTGTGCTCACGCTGGTTCGACAGATTTCTCCTTTCCTTTCTTCGGCTGCTCCCTCCCTCTTTTTCTCCACACAACTTCTCCCCGTCACTGCTGTTTGGTGGACTTTAGTTTGTGGCGCATCCGATTGGATCGGCTGCACAGCACATGCGGCGCTGATAAATAAAAGATAGCCAAAGGTGTTGTGTGTGTGTGTGTGTGTGTGTGTGAGAGCGGGCAGGAGGAGGAGGAAGAGGAAGATGAATAGGAGGAAGAGGGAAGCGTCGCTCTGCTCGTTGTTTCTCCTTCTGCTGACATTCTCTTCTTGTGCTTAATTTAGAATACGAGCGTGAACATTCACTCATTAAGATTCCTACTGATTTTTAAGGCGGAACTCCTGATACGCTCGTAACACACACACACACACACACACACACACACACACACACACACACACACACACACACACACACACACACACAC
>JBBMJM010158836.1:0-10179 GCA_037832705.1 Centriscus cristatus | reverse complement strand
GTGTGTGTGTGTGTGTGTGTGTGTGTGTGTGTGTGTGTGTGTGTGTGTGTGTGTGTGTGTGTGTGAGAGAGAGCGAGGGAAAAAAAAGTGAAATAAACCTGTAACAACAAAGTAACTTGACACACGTGCTCTACACAGAGAAACACAGTCATTTAAACAGTGAAACAGCAGCCTGCAAGCTCCAACAAAAAACGTCTCAGAGGTGTGTTCCGAACGGACACTGCAATAGTGAAATCAAATATAAGATTAACAATGTAAAGAGACAATGCAGGAAACAAATAATTTCCTATCGGGCTACATATTAAATTTGCCACACAAAAAAAACAAGCAAACTATTCTGAAACAATAATTTTTCTTTTCACGATATCCTAACATCAGTCATCTTGGAAAGAGTTACCCTCATAGTTCTTTCATAGACAGTTAGGGCCATCCTATATCATGATTTGTCCTTGAAACATTCTTACATACTTGTCTCTCACTAACTCACTCTATTTGTGTGTGTCCTCCAACGGTTTCCTCCCCATGAGTCCGTAATCATGTTTGCGGCACACTTCCTCTCTTTGGTGCGCTAACATCTCACATTAAAAATTCATAACGCTCTTGTGACCACCTAGTTCGGCTAAATATTCCAGTAGCCACAATAGTCCCTGAGCCTTTCCTCCCTGTGATTATCTTCATGGGGGAGAAAGGGGAGGCAGGAGTGACTGCACAAAGAGATATAAAAACTCCCTTATAGGACCAGGGGGATGCAGCAACGGGTTGGAGGCTATTTTCATTCCCTGTGTGTGAAGGCGGTGTTATTTCATGGCTGAAGCAGCGCTCATACCATCCACTGTGGGACGGGTTATTGCACAATGACATGCAACACCAGAAAGTGGAGCTGATGGGCTCTTTAAAGGCAGAACTTCTCTGAATCTGATATGATGGACTAACACACGTAGCACTAACTAGCTCTGACAACCCAGCATTTCAATGATGACCCCGACCCATCAGTCAGTATCAAACAGAGGCCATAGAAATACAACCAGCGAAACCCAAGCTCAGAGTCTTACTTGGCTGATTCGTGCTACGGCAGACATTTCCCTGACCCACAGGGGCAGATCTGAGTCAGCGGAAGTTTGTCGGAGTGGGCCGAGGATACACTGACCCACAGTAGCGTGTCTGAGTCGGCTGTTTCACACGATGTCAGAAGATTCTCGGATTAATTAGGACGGGGCTGGATGTGTCGAGTAGTGGGAGCAGTAACGATCGAAAGGATGTGTGAAAGGAGATGGTAGAGGTGCTCGCACGGATGAGATGGAGGACCCAAGAATGAACGTAACAAACTCAAGTCCAGCCTCACAAATTAAAAAACCTAAATGACTAACAGCCTTCAGGAACATGAACATGAGATATGTTCCCGATGTCCTCCAGGTTCATTCATACCCACCCTCCCTGTTAGAGAGGCAGCTCATTTCACTTTCACGTACGGCTTTTCATCCAAAAATTACAATTAAATTAAAAATAAAACAAAACAAACAATTTCGTTTCTCCAACGTACGCTCTTCTAGAACTCAAACCTTGATGCTCAGGCACAAGAGCAATTAGCTGAGATGTGTTTGCACTCTGCAGATCAGCAGTTGCACAGGTCACAAGATCACTTGTCTTGTGATGGCACAGTCAAAGTAACACATACCAGCGCCAAATTCCCTTCAATCTGTTTTTAATGCAAAGTTCACACAGGCATCCATGACCTCTTCAAGGAGACTGACACAGTGAAAACACATACAGCATATTTGTGTTAGATTTAGTCATGGGCACGGTGTCAAAACACAAATTGGATTTACCAGGATTTGAGCAATGTACGGGGTATAAGGGCAGGGCAGGAGTACATTGATAATATGATTACTACTACAAAGTTATGAGGATCACGCCAGCCGACCTCTGCACTCTGAAGTGAGTGAAAAGCTTTGAAAGTTCCCAATTTTCAGTGAGATTGGTTTGGGAGATCCTGCTCCCACACTGAATAAATCAAATATTCTGGACTGAGACCTTCTTTTTTTTTCGCTCCACATCCAAGTGTTTATTTGTTAAAACTATAGATGTAATCACACCGGTTATTGAAGTGATTCAAGGGAGTTGTTATAATGTTTGATTGCAGTGCCTGAAATGCACTGACCTTCAATGTAACAAATGCAAATACAGAAAGTCTGAAAAAGTTATCCTGACTGTTGAATCATTCTAATCTGTCAAGATGGGTATTCGGATTGTTATTGATGTCTGAATCATGCCAATGTGAGACTGCTCTTACAGGGCCGCTTATCACTTTCGTCTGCCTGCCTCCTCACAGCTCCTTCGCTCAAGTTACAGGATCAATGCAAGGTAATTCACATGGCCATTCCCTCAGATCTCCTAAAATCTGCCACATTAATTATTCAAACGGTCCAGGCAGAGAAGCCTGTGGAGACACAGTCTAGATCAGTGACCTTCCGTTTAGTTAGCAGTCAGTCAGACAATCAGACAGACAGGCAGTCAGTCACCAAGGCCGCCAGGCAGAAGAGGCTACTTGGCCGAATGTCCCTCAGGCAGCTGCAGCCAGTGTTGTTCTGTGCAGCTCTGGAGCATGAGGTCCCAGACAGCATAATACTGAGACATATAACACATATACTCAGTAGGAACAACAAGCAGGAGATTTAGGGTCCTTGAACTTTACATTTAAGATGATTTAATCTTCCAAACAAGACTGCTGCATCAGCATACAGTTTGTTATAATTACCTCCACCAATGCAGTTGTGTTGTCACCTGTGTTTGTCTGTCCAGCTGTCTGTCTGTCTAAATCCAAAAGGTATGATCTGGTTTTAATGACATTTTCAGGAAATGTTAACAATGGGACAAGGAGCAGTTCTGGATTACCATCTGGATACAGGAATCTTTTGAAGGATTCTTTATTGTCGCAAGATAGGGCCATTTTCAGTACACGTGTATAGAACTCCACTAAGGTTAGGCATATTAATATTTGGTGTAAACCAAAATATGAAAGATATTGGGTGGAAATCACGAGATGGGTGGAAATGAGCTGCTTAGCGGAGGTCTGCACTCTCCCAGTGCTTTTCTGGTTGGGGTCTGTCAGAAGGCTTTTTCTTTCAATGTCATTTGTGATTAGACAGTGAATCTATCCACTCGATCGTATCTGCTTTCTGAATCCTGTCAAACTGGGCATTTATACTTAACCGTCAGCACTTATCAAAGACATACATAGAAAGTACGATAATTCAGTTCAATTCAATTTTATTTCTATAGACCAACACCACAATTACAATTGTCTTGATGGACATCACAGTCCGCACAATACAAACCCCTCTGTCATACACCCTCAATCAGGGTGTAGAAAACTGTCCCTGATCCCTGAATTGATCCCTACTCATAGTTGTGAAAACTGGTGTTTTACTTGATTGCTTGTATGTAAGCAACCAATTGTCACATGTAATGATGCAGAGTGAAACTGCGGCAGTAAAAGAGCAATAAATGTAATCAACGCTATGTGTCTTTTCACTGCTGTGTAGGTGGTGTAATGAAGTGATTGATGGCAGCAGGTAAAAAGAGGAAATGGCTTCAAGCTCTGTTGTCTGCAGTGCGTCTCACGCTGGCGTTGAAGTAGACTCGAGGAGAGAACTCACTGAAGTAGAGCTGGATAATTGGAGCCCCGTGGGCTGATCGAGCCTAAAAACACAGTGCGTTCTCCCGCGTTTGTGACCTCAAAGATGCAACCAAAGGGATCACACACACTCACCTAACAATGCATTCGACTTTTGATGGATTTAATGATCATACTTCATCTGTCACACCTCTCAATCCAAATCACCTCTTCAAGGTTTGTATCTAAACTAGATTCATAGATGTAGCGTTTGGGGTTTATTAAGCTACACATAAACACAGAAAACATTTTCAGCAGTCTGTACAGGCAGCAGTCTGCTCTGACCCTCAGAAGGAAATGAAATATTTAAGCAAACATTTGCAAGATAAACTACTGTTGTCCTATTTCAACATGTCACCAACCCAACCCTCCTCAGTGCGAATGAATAATAAAACATGCATGGCACGCCAAGCAGGAGATGAATGAGAATATGATGCATTATATCCACTTTTACAATCCTGTGGTGTTGGATTTCCAACATCAAGGCTCCATATTGAACAATTTCCTTTTGCTGTGGGACAATAAGTAATCCTATTGTAACATGTTAAAGTGGCATTTAAACAGATGTAACAGAAACACAAACTGTCAGTTTGCTTTGGAAGAATGCGTAAAAATATATTAAATTTGGGTAGAGGACATGTGCACATGAAGCCCGAAGGCTGAGCTGACATTAATGTTGGTCCCCACTGGGTGTGGACAAGAATTTACATTCCTCACATTCTTCTGCTACTAAAACACTGCACAGAGGTGAAAAGGAGCTTTCACAGGATTTACACGTTGAAATCATGGGCCAGAAGATTTATCACTCAAAAGCTATATATCCACATGGAATCCATCATTCTGTCAGCAACAAACTATTATAAAGAGAATGTGACAGAAAATGACAAGCACTACAGTTCAAAGCAGGTCAAAAATTACACGTTTTACCTGCAGCTAAAGCTCCCAGAACCTCTGAGTGAAAGGGTAATTGGATGGACCGTCCACTGTAGCAGTAAAAGAAATGAGCCATTCAGCAGAGATGAGGAAGGTTGGCGGTAATGATATTGATTTTAATATCTCAGGGAGGATGTCTCACAGACTGAAAGCCATTTCTGAAAAAAAGAATATGATTCAATATAATATTTATGGAATAATATATATAATAATATAACTGACCAGTCTATTCACAATAATCAGTAGCAACATCAAATGCACATGTTGCATAATAGGGGCAGGAGATTAATTTATACTCCAGTAAATTGCAATGTTAGTGTTGTGGGATGTTAGGATGCAACACTTTCGATATGTTATTTCACTTCCTGTCTCAGCTAGAACAGATCTGAAATCTGACCATTTAGTGAGTGTGTCCTATACACAGATGCTGAAAATGATCCTTCAAAAGATTCCTGAATACCAATGGTTCCAGAACCCTACCAACATTCAACCAACTGTTTCCATGTCCCATTATCAGCATTTACTGAAAATGTCATTAAAATTGCTGAGAGACAGTCAAGCAAACAAACAAACAAAAACACAACCTCCTTCGCAGAGGTACCAATACCCCACATACTTTTTACAGGCATTGCATCCCCATAGCTCTTCATCCACTCAAACTAGATATCTAGCATGTGAGATACATGGACTGTGTCCGTGATATATTGGCAGGTTTATACATGCTCACAGGACAGGCATCAATATGTCAGACTTGACATTGAGTTGAAAATGAGAAGTCACTGAGCAACTGTACAGATTCCAAATTATTATTTTATTATTATTATTTTATTATTATTAAGTTATTATTAACTTTCCAACAAAGCTCTGCTCCTGCATCCCCACCTGATCTTCCGATACCTGCAGAGCGCCAGCTCTCAGCTGCTGCTGCTGCTGCTGCTGCTGCTGGAGTAAATGTAACATGGCAAAATGTGCTTACTTCTGGTGACTTTGGGACTGATACAGTTTTCCCTGAGGCCCAGTCCTGCCCTCCTACATGGCAGCAGCTCAACTTCCAGTTAATTACCTGGCCCTTGCAAGCTAATTTTCTCTCAGCTCACTGGGCCATTCCCCTTTGGCATAAGAGTAAGAGGACAAAGGACAAAGGCTGTTCTCCACTGGGTTTGCGTGTATCCTGGATGACTGCTGTGGAACATTTGTCACATACCTCTGTGCTTTGGGCTGAAGTGAGGCTCATACACGGCAAGCTGTCTCCTTCATAACTTACACAGCTACTTAGGAGCTGCTGTGGGGGAGGATGTAAGAGCATCCTTCAATAGTTAACAGGTCGACATGCTCATGAATATTGAATGGCATGTTGTCTCCTGGATACCCCAGTGCAATGCACTACATGCCTGTGATAATAGAAATGTTCCTGTCCATATCTGCAGTATTTTCCTCACCCTGATTTCTAATTAAGCTTGCTAAAAATGATTTTTCTTCTCTTGGTGGGGACATTTCACACTTCATTTCCTGTTGGCATTACTGCCGCCCTGATAGTTTGTGTTTAGCTAAATTATCAGCTGCACTGATTGAGTGTTACACAGAAAAGAAGGCTGGCTGGCAGCTTGATTAAAAATGACAATGATATGCACGAGAGGTAGATAAACAAACTGTCTAATCATGCATTCCTTGGATAATGGCTGATTTGAAGGCATATCATCAAGGTGGTTCAAGATAATCAGTCTCAGGTGTGATCACGATTCAAATGTCCTGACAGCATTCTAAAGTAACATTTTACCTTTGGAATAACAATTCAGACATTCACCTTGAATGAGCTGAGCACCAACACATCCTAGAGGGCAAAGCAACTGAATTTAACCCTTTGAGGTGTATCTTCCAGATTTGACCATTTTATTGAAATCAAGTTATTAAGGAACTTGCAATGATCACAATACCCAAGTTACATAAACTAATACTCATGATTCTCCTATTATCATGTATAAAGAGATTATTTGGCCCAATCTTTACTTAAGTGAACAAATTGATTGAAGTCAGAGCTTCCCAAAAGTAGTGGAAAAGATGAATGAAATAATAGACGTGGAAAACATGTCTAAAAGAAAATCAGATCATGTTTTTTGATTTTAATATCTCAGAGAAGACGTCTCACAGACCGAAAGACATTTCTGAAAAAGAGAGTATGATTCAATATCATATCACATATCCCATCAAGCACAAATCAAGGTGACAGAATCTTGCGATCACCAGTTCCACCAAGAGTCCTCTGAATCCAACGATATCTGTGCCATTTCCCTCTGCATATAACAAAGATATTAACAGAAACACACCAGCACATACGTGAACGTTTAGGTGGTGAAAACACTGGATTAAGTCCCCAAAGAACTTGATCTATGCAATATCAAGCCACCGTCACGGGTTTGGAGAGTAATGAAAGAAAAGTGAATGAGAAATAATACTAATCCATTTGAGTTGCAGTGAAATGGTCCTAGGTCCATGCCAAACAGCTGCGACAAACATTTGGGTTTCTTCAATGCTGCTTAGGCTGTCAGGGGGGCTTTCAATCGCCTTGGCAGGAAAGTGAGGGTAAGGAGAACAGAGTGGAACCGGCAGAAGAGTAGAAGAGAAATAAAACTGAATAATCCACTCAAATACTTCCTCAACCCTCTTTCTGTCAGCTCGGCCTGGCAAACAGGACGTGCTCCAAAAAGCATCACCCAGAAAGCTTTGTAATCAGTGTTCCACCCTCTGTCCAGCAGCTGCTTTTTTCACACTGGTAGCCAATTAGGATGGAAGGAGAGAGAAAGACAGGAGGAAGAAGAAGAGAGATTGCTTGAAAATCTTAGTGACAGTAGAGAGAGAGAACACGAGCTGAGGCCAAAGCTTTAGCAATGATTTCCTGTTGCATTGACAAGCCAAAGCCGCTCTAAACAACAGCCATAGGGTTGGACGTTCTACACTGCAATTACAACTAATGGAATCAATGATTCATTTCGGCACCAAAACAGGACAGTCCACGCAGCTGGCACTATGTTTGATTAAAGACTATGCCAACCTGCTACTGATAGGGCTGATTATAAAGTCAGAGCATCATCTGCATAACTGAAGGAATCCTCCATTGTAAGCCTATAAAGTTTCTGTTCAGATCAAAGTGACAGAACAGCAGTGTCAATACAAACACGCCATGACTCACTGATGCTGAAAATGTCTTTGGTTCTTGTTTGTTCTGCACTCTGTGTGGCATTTGTTGGCATAACAAGGGCCGACGGGGTTTCTCACAGAAGCTTTTCTTCTTTCTCTACCATATCATCAGATCAACTTAAGCCAATATGCAGAACATGTGATTTCTAAAGCAGAAAATATGATTAAGTCTCTCCTCTCCTTTCAGAAAGACTCTGTAATGCAGATAAGTTACAGGCTTAACCAGCAGCTCTATTCGGGATCTTTTACAAAGTGGGAAATGGAAAATAAATAAATAAATGGTTGTGAATCATTGGTTACTTGTATTATTCATTTCAAAGTCTTATATCAATTACGTTTGCTGTTTTTCTGACCAACATATCTGTACAAACCATTGTAAGAGGTAAACACATAATTCCGCGCAAGATGTGTAACAAGATGGAGGAGATTATGAATCAAACTAGAAATGAGACATTTGTATGGACTGATGAAGACAAATAGCACTCAGCAGCTTCTGCAGTAGCAATGCAATACCGTAATCCTCCATCTTTGTTTAAGGGAGAGGTGGGGCTATGACATCATCAGCTCCTGAAAGATGTGTGTGGGTTGTACACACACACACACACACACACACATACAAAATGTATGTGGCATCTTCAGGTTTATTCACTCTGGGGCAGGGTTTAAAAAATGATTGCATTCTGACTCCAAAATGTCGCTTCCATGTGGACAAAAAGGTTGTTTGTTTGTTCACTATCTTCCACTTGGTCCGGGTAAGGGTAGCAGTTACTGCTGGAGCCGGTCCCAGCTGTCAGTGTGTGAACATCAGGGTAAACCCTGGACGAGTCTTCCCCTCATCGCAGGGCAGAATTATATTTACTTGTTTCATAGAAATAAAATGTTTAAAACATAACACAACATACCCCAATAAACTAAAATAAAAAATCTGTTGGCCATGTAAAGACAGAAAACCGTTCGTTCACATGTCAATTTTTAGGGGAACCAATCAACTGTAATTTCAGAGGTGGGGTAAAGCTGGAGTACCAGGAGAAATCCCACACTGACACATGCAAATTGCACAAAGAAAGAATAGATCCAGAAACATCCATACTATAAAATAGATAAAGAAAGAACTAGACTTGCTGAACTTGTCTCTGTGTGGACATGTCAGAAAAGACAATCTAATGCTAATGTATTTGTGTGGGTATATAAACAGATTAGGAGTGGCAATAGGCCACAGCTGAATGGATTCTGAGGCTGCAGAGGTCAGAGTGTTGTTTTGCCTTTGTTTGGGATTTTGTCAGGAATTTCAGCGGCTGCAGTGTTGAGTGACAAGTGAACATGAGACTTTCATTTGTCTCAATAAAACGCATCACATCAACTTAGGGTGGGACAGTGTAAGCACATTCACATCTAAATCACACTCGCATACACACACACACGCACGCGCTCAAGTACATAAAAATCGAAATAATACTGTGCAAAGGGCTTAGAGGATAATCCAAGCGAGTGGAGTGTACTACATCGTCACAGGAATTAAATTCCCTCTTCATCCAAAAAAGGACATGGCAGTGGGGATGGGTCAGGGGATTGCACATGAGGGCATGGCCACAAAACTGCTCGCTTTCCTTCTCCTGCTCCACTGCATTTGCTACTATATCGCTTCTCCTTTTTTTAAGAATGAGCTTCTTCATTACCAGTGCAAAGTTGGAACGCTTCTTAATCTTTTTTTTTTTTTTTTTTTCAATATAGTCACAGAAAGGCTGTGTTTTTTGTTGCTGGTGGGGTTTTTTTGTTTTGTTTTTTGTAAAAGTAAGGAAATTGTCAGCAGTCAATTCAGCGCTTACACGGGGAAACCAAATCTGCACTGTCCAAACAAGCTTTGATTTCATGTCTTGATCTCGCTGAAAATATTCCAGTCTGACACATGGAGTTAGTGTCCTTGTCATGTCAGCAGCAGAAGATTGGCCCTTTGGGGATCGAGACAGACAACTACACACAATATGAGTTCATCGTAACTCAGCCACTGTCAAACTGCTCATGTACACAGGCTTCATGAAGTATTTATGGATCTGGATAAAGGCTGTTTGCTTTTATTTCAGTTCTCAACACACCAGCCTGCTGGGGCGGTGAATGTCCTGTGCACTCACAACATTTTACCATTAGGTATTTGTGAGGCATTAATGTGGGAGGACCTTTTGCAGCCATCATAAGGGTTTCATGTTTCAAGAGATTGAAATCTCATAGTGAGCTTGTGAGTGCACTGCTGCCACGAGCTAAAATAGAAACAGAATGATGATCAAAGTTCTGTTTGTCTCTGTAATAATCCACTCCAATCCACAGGGATTGCAAAAATGGCCAGGCTTTTTTTTTTTTTTTTTTTTTTTTTTAGAAAATAT
>JBBMJM010158786.1:0-10185 GCA_037832705.1 Centriscus cristatus | reverse complement strand
TGTTCCTTTAACTCTTTGCAGCATAACTTGGCTGCACTGGCTGCTGGATTATAATTTGTTATAAACTTTCTGTGGATTGGACTAATTTTGCTATATGAAGTTTCATGACTTCCTCACACATTTTTTTTTCATAACATTTCCATGTTCGACCCAGGGGATTGTTATTTCATGTGTTAGTTTGCTGGTTGCTTTGTTTAGCAGTGTCTGTTTTCATGTAATCACACTACTGTTTGGTTAAAAGGTTAGTTTCCCACCACCACAGTAGCATACTTTAAAACGTAACTTGTAGATATTGACTAATGACACATCTTTGTACGTGTGTATAATGATTTCAAATATTCCTTTGCAATTTTAAATCTCTTTTTCTGTCATACAAAAATACACACTAACCTTGTGGGGACTATAAAAAAAAAGACGGCACCTGCAGTGCGGGTGCTTGGATGTTTTAATGCGGGTCCAGTCTGCTTGGTCAAATAATGTCCACACAAACTTGCCTTTGATATGAGCCGTTTCCATTTATTGAGGATGTTGAGTATGGCAGATGACGCTATCTTTCTTAATCAGTGGTGCAATTAATCAAGAAAGAAACCCAAAGTCACTGTCATGATAAAAAAAAAACAACAACAAGCCTGTGTGTCCATCACCCATGTGTCCTCTGTCTCTAAGCACACCTGTGGCAACGAACTTGACCCCACCTGTCCTGCTACCCATGACCTCCCACTTACTGTACAGGTAGGAATGTCATTGCCATCTAGGGGCCAACACTATAAACACAACCAAATATATAAAACAAACAAACACCGGACACAAAAATAAATGACTTCTACAAACCTAGTGTTACGTTCCGGCTCATAGACTGTAACAAACACAGAATCACAACTAAAAGCAATTTTATTGCCAAACGTTACAACCAAAAATGATTAATCACTTCAACTGAACATAAAGTGCTACTCTTTAAATAAATATAACTTGCCAGATCAAAAAGATCAAGACAAAGGTTCAAACAAAAGGAGTCATGGTGCTGTGAAGAAAGTGGTCTCCTGGTGACACGGACAGGCAGGTTTTATGGGAACCGTAAGCAGTGGTCAGCTGCCTCCAATTTCCAATTACTGCACCATGGACTCAGGAGCACTAAAAACAAGACGTACCAAAACCAGCAACCCTAACAGAGGCCATTGGGCCGTCACACCAAGCGTTGTTCAGCTGTTGTGTGCAGCAGTTGATGCTCAAACTAACAGTGGCTGTACAGTTTAACTTTAGTTTCTATGGTCCAGTATCTACGCCAAGGTACTGTTTGCTTTCCCAGAGGTGACACGAAAGTCTTCCTTACACCTTCTGACCAAAGTTTGTAAGTTGCTGAAGTTTTGCTATTGGGTGTAGTCATTTGTACCCTTGTGTCTTTAATGAGCCTGAGTTTGTCAAGTTTAATGGTCACAGCAATATTTATTAAAAAGCTCTTGAGTTCTAATGGATTATGTCATAACAGGTTACAGTTGTGCTGTACACCCCCATGCAGCGCTGTCATCAAGAATTACTCCTTACAGTCTAATTCTGCAGTCTAAGGAGCTCTGGACGAGATAATACAGCCACAAAATGACCCATCACACTTTTATAGCAGGTACAATATTACTTTTATAACTGCTATGGGCTTATGCCTGTTCAGAGCTCAGTAAAACATCTGAGTGAAATAAATTTAGTCCTAGGCTTTGGGGTGTCTTCCTATGTATTTGATCTTCTAACTTCAAGCAAAATCTTCATGTGAAGATGTGAAATGTGAGTGTGAATATATGTAATGTAGGGCCAAAGGCTAAAAATGGCTTTGTTTTGATTTTCTTCAGAAAATTCTGCCTATTTTGCGTCACACAAATGCATAGCAGCATTTATTTTGGATAGCAATCATGGTATTATGTGAATATTTTAAGTCTAGCTGCACACAATCAGGTGCTCATCCACTCAAATCCACACTCAGACATGCATGTGCCATTGTAAATACAGTCCTCTTTAAAAGAAGGCACAGCATGAGCTTCAGCGAAACAGAGTCTAATTCTATTGTCCCTTGTATGCGCCATGTGCTGAGGAGGCAGCACAGAATATCAATGCACCCTCTGTAGAAAATCTCTACTGTCACATAGTTTTTCCAATTACTTGCTTTTGTCTTCTCTTTGCTGCTTCTTTTCCCCCTCCACTGCCGGTAATTAAATTGGCTGGGAAATATAATATTAGAAGTTTTAGTTAATTCAATTCTTTAAAGACTGAGGCTGCAGGCTAAAACCACTTTCTTTCAAATAGTAAAAGGATGATTGTTTTTGGCATTTTCATCCCCATCATTTTGTAAACATCTAATTGAGGAGACATGGCACAGTAAAGTCAGCCTTGGATACAACAATGTTACTGTTTATGATACTGCTCTTGCTATGTTTTTTACTCCAATAAACAACATTTACAAAGACCTTTAGGGTATCTTATTATCCATAAAATGCCAAGGTTTATTTTTCTGATAAGATGAAATTATACTGACATTTTATAGGGTTGTGGATGTGTGAACTAGGGACGTGACAAATTGGTATATTTGTGACAAATGTGGGATGAGGGTTAAAATGAGTCTTGGATTATGAGGAAGACAGAGTGGAGGAGTGAAGCTGACAGCACCGAAGTGAAAAGAGCGAGTGGTGAGGAGAGTATAAACCACCATAGACAGTCAGGAGAGGGAATAAATCAGACCTCAAGAGGAGTGAGGGATTGCATGGCCTCTAAGAGCAGGGATGCTGATTGCTGGGGAAGAGTCATCTGCTGTGTATCACTAGGGTTCAAATTGTGTTAAGTAGCTTTATGCTCTGTCTGGGCGAATGAAGAATGACAGGTGCAGAAGGGATGGGAAACGTGTATGAGAATAAAAATAATTTGGAGACATTGTGGTTGGCATTTAAGGATTTTAAGTGAGAAGTACCTATTTCAGAGAAGGACAATGACTATCAAAGACCTTTGGTTATCAATAACCGTGGTCTGGTATCCTGAGTGTATACAAAAGATGTAAGACTAATTCTGGGAGAGCTGTCACTTTCTTCCTGGCATGGTCATGATCCACAAAAACAGTACGTTCTTTTTCAATCTACTGTGCCACTGAACGTTGAAACTGATCTGGCTGACAAATTGAAACTGGTTGTGTGTTGCATTGATGACAAAATGGCACTTAAGCACTATTTCCTACTGATTATCCACCCCACTGCCTATAGTTAATTTTGTCACTCCATTTGTCTTTCTGTCTCTCTCCCTGTCACTCTTTGTTTCACCCCAACTTGGTCGAGATAGATGCCCATTCCTCATACAGCCTTGGGTCTACTTGAGGTTTCTGAGACTGAAAGAAGGATATTTTTCCTCGCCTTTGTCCCAGAGGACAGATTACCCATGTGACTGTAGCATGCTAAGCATCATGAGATAACTGTTGTTATCTTATTTAAAAAAATAAGAAACATTGACCCAGTGGTATTTTTGGTGGTCTTTTGACGAGCACCGAGGTCTGACAGTAAGATTTAGCTGCTTCCTTGCAACATCTTGGATTTTTGCATCACCATTTAACATGGCAGTTGGTTAACAAGCAGTCAAGTGAATCACATCTGTGAATCCCATAGTTGTCAGGGTGTCAAATTGACAGAACACTGCAGTAGGATACTAAATATATACGCCACTGGTTTCAGTGTTATTACAGTGCTTCACAGAGGTGTATGATCTGATCTCCTTTAATTTTGCCTTCCACCTTACTTTCTGTCTGTGTTTCGGTGTCTTAAGCTGTCCGCCCATGTTACAAATCATATATGTTGCTTGTTCAAACTGGACAAGCTAGTAACTAGAGATAAGGCTTTCCTCCACAAATCACAGAGCCGTAATGGAATCGGTCCTGTGATCCATTTTCAACCCTTCAAGAGGCTTCAGTCTCCTGATTGTGGTGATAACGTTTCATTCTGTCTCCAGTGTCATTCTCATCCTCATCTCTGACTGCAGCACTTCCACACTGATTCCGCCTCAGGTTTTTCTGCTGTTTTAGAGTAAATTGTAAGTTAGGCAGGCATCAGTGTGGTGTGTAAGAGGCCACGAAAGGGATTTGAAAATCCCAGAGGTCTTCCTCTCTGAGCTTGCTAGAGGAACAGGTGTTCCCCCTAGCATGCTGGGGAATAAATTCACTCCAGCCTCATTTACATTCCTTTGGATCAAAGCAGTGGGAACATAATAAGCTTTTACTGTTACTTGACTTGGAGTGATCCACTGTTGATAATGAAATATATAATTACATATAACCTGATATAATCCTTCATGAAATGCAGGCCAGGCCAATGTAATAACAGTGATTCTGATAACAGTCAGTTGATGTAACCATAATAAAAGCCTATAAATCAGTCAGATAAAAGGCTCGTTTGCTGTTTGTGTTTTTTTTTTTCCTCGTAGACTTGACATAGAGCTGATAAGTAATAGTAGAAGTTTCTTTCTCTTTTTCTAGGATTGTATAAAAAGGATATTTTGTATTATCAGAAATCTCATCTAATCATCAAAGAAGGTTTCTGTGTGGGGTTTCAGCTTGTACAGTTTGAAACTGAAACTGAGTCACCTTTTTTTTTCTTAAATAACAGATAAACTGTATTTCGGAAGCACTTTTGGATTTCTGGGCTTGTCAGAGGACTTTGTCTGTAATGGAAGCCTGTGTGGCAGCCACATGGTTCCCATTAGAGCACCAGTATCACATCAACCATGTGACTCTACTTTCAGCCAGACACTCTCTCTCTGTTTAATGGAGTTGAGCGGAAGCTTATTCGTCTTAATCTGTTATAATTTGCTTGTAGCGGTTTTACCTTTAAGAAGCATCAGTGACTAATGGCAGTTAAATCTGGTAATCTGTTAGTTTAGTTTAGTTACTCACTGAATATAAGATGCAGCAGGACAGGACACTAATGTACTGTGTTTCTGGTTGTTGGGATTTCTGTTGATTAAAAACTGTAGTTTTACAACTCACCATTAGGACAACTGTTTTTTAACGATCACATATTAGTGAATGACCAAATTAGTCCTCAAGTGAGCACACTGTGTGCCCCGAAAGTGTTTGTTGTAAATGTTGAACAGTTTTTATTTCATTGGAAAATCCTTTAATCTGTGTGATTTCTTAGCAACTGAACCTGAGCGCTCGTTGTGTTTGCACAATGCTATTCTGAAAGGAAAGTACAATTTCTTCTGTAACGAGCACTATTTCTCATGTTCAACACTCACCACATCTATCTCACATGCTCCTTTATTCCCTTCCCAAGATTTTGTCGTTGTTCTGTCTGGATACTTGAGCTTCGGACTCCAGTTTGTCTCCATTGTCTCATTAAGGGTGCGTGATCAGATTCCAGTGTGAACTGGTCATGGCCCTTTACGTGACCTGCATGTGTAAAGGAAAAAATACCCTGTTGTGACGTGCAGCATGCTGTCCCGAATTAAACAAACAAAGAAACCCGAGCCAAAGTTTAGGCTAGTGCAAGTGATAACAATTTTCAGACTCCCAATAATAATTAGTATATTGTTCCAGTAAAAAATGACCTTAATAGACCTGAAACTCAGACTGTTAATTATCAGACATATAATTATTGACTGATATTTGTCTAAATGAGAATCTTCACAGACTAAATGCGATTTCCTCCCTAAATGCGTGCATGAAGTGCAGATGGACAGTGATTGTGAAATCCAATAATATCCATTTACTCTACGAAGTGCCACTTTCCCTGGAAAAACATTTTACCTGAGTTAATTCAATCACTGCTCCCTAAGTTTATTTTTGTGCACGTAATGTGTTAGGCTAGCTGCAAGTCTGCACCTGAAACCTGAACTCACAAATTATTGCTAAATTTCCCAGAACCTCTAAATGCCACTGAAGACACATCCTGTTTGTCCTGTTAAATCTAGTTAACATCAATTGACTGCCCGGCACACGCTTTAGGAGAACTGCAGAGATGCTGGAGCGAGAGCTCTGACATGCTTCAATCTATGATTAAATGCACACACAAGCACACACAGACATGCACACCCCTGTCTTTGCAAACATACAGCGCATACTACTATTCTATAAAGTGCAGGCGTGCTGGGCCTGTTCTCAGATGTTATTGATATGTGTAATCATGGAGTACACTGCTCTAATGGACGAAGAGTCAGTGGCTTTCAGGAAGTCTGGCCTTTTGAAATGTCACAGTCATTTCAGTGGACGATCGTTTAAAGGAGAAGATTTCAGTCTTTCGTCTTCCACTTGTCTTTTTCATTGTGTTTATGTGTGTGTGTCTTGTTTGGAAAACGAACTTTCCTTCATTTATTTCCTCTCTTTAAATACTTTCTAGTTTAAAGCTAAAAAAAAATAATCACAGTATATGGTTTTTCCAGGTGATTTGAAACAAAATGTACTATAGGGGTGCCATGACTTGCATGACAAGTTTCTTTTATTGAGTAAGTATTAGAATATTTATTATTCTTTTATTATTTTTTGTTTTGTTTTGTTTTATTATTATTCTTGGTCAGATGGAAATTTAAATGCACATGGTGATTTTCATTTTTGTGTATGTTTTTGACATAACCAATTTGCAGGCTTTCGCTACTTCTATTTTATTTGAATTCACTTTAGCTAATCTAACGTAGCTAACCCATGACACCGGAATAGCGGCACTAAATCAAACTTAATTGTGGTTGTAACAAAAATGAATAAACCCATTTTTCCCTCTAATCTGACTAACAGACCTCCCATGGGGGCACATTTTACGGGTTTCATAGAGTTGCGGCGATATGAAGTATGACACCTAGTGGTCAATTCGATATGCTGGTCTTATTTTAACTGTTTCAGTTGTTTTAAGCACTAGCCCAACCGACCGAGCCTACCTGCACAGCACCAGTCAGATAAAGCTTGCACTGGTCAACAAAGTGGTGTATTAGCAATGAATAAGAGGCCCTGTTGATGAGAATCTCATACATTTGACCTTAACATAAAACCTTTGAAAACCCAGAGAGGCTGTAAAGTCCTTTTCTTCAGCAAAGGTCACTCCTACATATTTCTCCTACACACCATGTACTGCTCGGTAGCACGAAGCAATAGGGTGTGTTCGGCAGGCTGCCATTTTAAGACCTTTGATAGAAATACATTCCTCTACTTTATCTTTCTTCACATAATAGACTGATTTCATAAGTCAGACTAAACCTGTCCTCACAGAGAACCTGATCATTATCTACAGTCAAATTCTTGTCTCCAGGAAGAAGAAAACATTTTTCATACAGTTATTGTGCTGACTCACCCATACACTGATTGCTTTTGCTTTAATGCTATTATGTCACAATGTCACAATTTTGAGACAATTGTAAACATATATACCCCTCGAAATAATTGTATTCTCTCGGGCCTGTTGTGGTATATCTTGACCTCCAGTGTGACTGACGGGTGACTCCTCTATCTGTCTGCTGTCTCCCCATCTCTTGCTTGTCTTATCTCCCAGTCGAGCATGATGAGATGACAGCATGCAGTGTCACTGTGTACGAAAATGACTGCCAACTTAACATTCAGCTGTCGAACAGCACCCCCGTTTAGCCTGTCATGTTTCCTGTTTCTCCTCCAACAAATCATCCCTGTCCTCTGCTGGTGTCTTTCCTCGTCTTCTTATCAGATTACTTTACGCTTGTCTTTAGCACCAAGTAAAGCTTTTACTTAGCCATGTTTCCCCTTGGACCACCTCACACTGGTCTGCTATGCGTAGTGGTCTGCGTAGTCACCTCAGGTCGTGTAATCTTTCTCCCTTGCTTCTGTTTCCTCCCACCCACACTGCTCACTGAACTTTCTTTCTCTTCCAATCCCATTCTTTCTATTCTGCCTCTTTGTTGTTCCATCATTTCTATGTTCACATCACTCTTCTCTGTCTCGTTTTTGACTTAAAAGAAGGTAAATATCCATTTGTTGATTTAATCCAATAAACAAATAGCCAAGAAGATGGCATTGACAGTTATTTTGACAGTTGTGCTGTGGTTTTTATGGGCATGCATGTGTGGCTGTCATATTGATTTGTCATAGCTGTTTTAGATTTCTTTGTGTGTGCACAGCCTCATAGTCCATCCCTGTGTCCGTTCATGCCCCACAGCGTTAAAGTGCCTTGCGTAAGCCAAAGACCTCAGCTGGTGGAAAAGAACATCGTATATTTTTTTTTTCCAAGATTGACTGGAAACCTTGCTGACCTTCCCACTGTTCCCTTTTCACCCCCATTGGAGGGATGAAGACCTTCATCTGTCCTATTCATCCCCGTGTGACACAGCAGGAGCAGTTTTCCTGTTTTGCTGTCCACTCCTTTTATTTTATTCTCTTTGTTTGTCTTCATCCTGTCATGCTCTGTTATCCTATGTTTATTTATCAGCTTTTGAGAAACAAGTAAATGTCAGGACATTGACACATCATGAGGTTGCTCACGCCAATAGTCTTTGCAGTACACTCCACAATGAAATATTTACAGGCTCAGCTTGTGTAAGAGGCTGGATGTTTTGAACCGAACCTCTCGAAAGCCTTCTGGAAAAAGAAGCAATTTGTTTTTTCTGCCGTTTTGTTTGTGACGTGAATGTGACACCTCATCAGCTTGCTTACGCACGTCCCCGTTTACGAAGACAAAGAGTTTTAATTCCCAGATCCTCTACCGTTGAACTTCATTTTATGTAACTTTGTCCAGCTTTAATTTTCCAACGTACAAACGAGAGAAATTGTAAGAGATCTGAAGACCTTTTCATTTTTAAAAGACTGATTCCAACTGTGAGAACCAAGAGCTGTGTGTGCCAATGCGATTTATGGAGGCAGGTGTTTGATGATATATTATTAGGATTATTGCATCACGGCTGCGATCTGTCTTTACTCCTTGAGCCACGCTCCGACAACTCTCACCAGATGCGTTTCCAGTGCGGCTCCGGCCCGTCAGACAGCTGGAGTCAGGTGACCGACAATCGCTCAAAACTACGTGTGTGTTATAAATCCAGGAAGAAACAGTTGTGTCTCCAGGTGGAGAAGCAGAGGAGAGATGGACTTGCTTGTGTTTGACTTTTTTTCTGTGTTTTGTGCTTTTACCATGGGCAAGTAGCTTTTTAATAAATAAATACTCTTAATAAATGTAAATAAAAGAAATAGTGTGAAATCGGATGTGGCGGGAACTTAGAGCGTTTTATTTAGAAAAGTAAGCGGATGTTTTATTGGGTTTCTGTGTTGGTTTTCCTGTCCTGCTCAATGGTTTCTGTGCAAAATTGCTTCGTCTCTGCTCCGGCATCCGGCAGAAATACTGTAGATGTTCTGCGCATGTTCGTCGCACCGCTCTGGACTGCTGGAGCTGGGCGCAGTCAGTGGGAATTAACACATTGACCTGAGTGGAAACCTATCAGCTCTCGAATGATTGGAGACGGACTGCAGATGCATTTGGCGTCAAGTAGGGGTAAAACGGAAACTCGTATAACGAGGTCTGAAATGAAGGGGCCATGCGGTTGTCCGTAATCCTTTTTAACTCAGTGTAGTGTCAGAGAATCATATTTTGCCCTAGTAGCCCTGATAGGCTTATTATCTCCTGCAGCATGAACACAAAGCATGTCCTTCACCACTGTTGTTGTGATGCGACGTTGGAGGGAAGAGGTGCGTGTGTGTTCACATGATCCATTTGGACTACTGGTCAAAATTATACAAAACTTGCATTGACACACAAAAAGTCGTTTCTCTGTTGGAACCCGTCCATCCATCGTGCCCGTTAACTCATGAGAAGAGCAGCAGAGTGGGTGGATGGCACACACAGATACTCCAACAACCAATTTCCAAATTTCCTTATATCAACAAATCACATCAAAAGATATCAGATGAAAAAGATATCGGATGCTGAGGAACGCTTTGGAAGTTGATGCATTTAAATATTGATTTTGAAATTAAAATTCAGCCCTACAATGCAACCCTTAGTAAAACTAATTCTGCCTCATACTGTTCATGTTTTTATGAGCTCCTCCACTTGAGACACCCATCTGAACTGACAGCTGCTAAGTCTCTGAGAGTTCAAAAGACCTTTTTTCAAAGAAGTCATAATCTGAGCTTTGATTACTCAGCAGAAATGTTCTTACTGCTGGACAAATCCTTCCTGATATATCCAAATCCTGGACAGTCTCGTCCACAGAGTGACTCTTTTA
>JBBMJM010158765.1:0-10186 GCA_037832705.1 Centriscus cristatus | reverse complement strand
GATAGATAGATAGATAGATAGATAGATAGATAGATAGATAGATAGATAGATAGATAGATAGATAGATAGATAGACAGCAGCAGCACACTACTGTACAACAGAAGAGTACACAGGCGATACGAGGTTATTTGATAGATATGTAAAACCTCAAAGTATATCTAAAATGATAAGAAATGTATAAATATGGCATTATCTCTTGAGCAGCAGAACTGGACGTAGCATGAATACTGTAGTTGGCTAAATTGTGCAAAATGACAAATGAACCAAGTGTAGTTTGAATGAAAACAGTGTACATATGTCTACATGTCCCACACATCTCATCTCCACATATCATTAATCAGCTACTCTGGTTGCTGCCGTCACTGCGTGGCCGTGTGGAGTTGATGGTGGGTGATAAACCGCCTCCATGTTGTCACGTACTTGTGACTATTAATACGTGTCCTGCTCCTCCACATGGATTCTTTGTCTTCAATCTACAGTGTGGGTGAGGCGTCTTTGCAGAGGGCATTCTATCATAATGATGCACTATGCATACACTTTTAGGTGTTGTTGGTCTTTGGAAAATGATGACCACAAGAAACCGCGTCAGATTGATGTCCCATAAGTGGATGTCTGCATTCTTCACTCAGAACATTACTCAGGAGTCCGTTTGGTTTCCTGAACCTGCCAGCAGACTTCTGAAGCGTTTGTTTTGACCTAGCAAATTAAATGTCTGCTCTTATCAATGCCCTCCTGGCAGAGTGAGGGGGGGGGGGGGGGGGGGGGTGGGGTTTGTTTTTACTTTATGTTACTAAATGTTATTTGTGTCTCTGTCTGTCCTTGTCAGGTCAGCAGTCTGTCTTTTATCACTCCAGCAAACCTGCTGTCAAACAAATGAGTGCTTCCACTGTGAGTGTGTTTGCACACTGATGCACAACTTTGGATTGTCTGACGTCAAGATGGTTTCCAGGGACACGAGTGATTAAAATGTCTTGTCCCCGTTTAATTCAACAAGGAATTTCTATACATGCAGACAAACATATGTACAATATTGTATTTGTCTTTCAACAGATATATCCCTGCATGCACATGCATTGCGTGTGTTCCCATCATCTGTGGTGACAACAGACGCTCGTATGCTCTGTGGCCGTCATGGAATTCTTGTCATTTTGTCCGTCGCTCTCGTTATGTGAGCTCCAGACTCACAAATATGTCCTTTGACCTTTAGGATTCATATCTTTGGACAAACAAGAATCTTGCTGTTGTCCGTGGTTACGTTGTATGTATGTGAATGGTATTTTGTGACAGTATTCGTCAGCAACTGAACTTTGAAGTTGTTTCTCCACTCGTCCGAGACGTTTCTTCAGTTCTGAACTGACTAGTGGGGAGTCATGTGGAGTCACTCTCTCTCCCAGGATGACGACCTACGTTGACCGCCGATCATGTCGGTATATCTGGCTGCTAACTGCTAGCTGCTCCCGTCCAGCTGCTTCATCTAGAGTCAGGAACATGTTTCACTTCCCATCACATCACAAACTCAACTCAACTCAACTGCTGCAACACATGCACATGCACGCACTTGTTTTCTTGCAAAAGCACAAGTCAATGACTACAACTGCTGTGTTGTTGAATTTGTTTCGTATGGCCTCTGTGCCGCCGTTCCACATGGACCAGGGCTTTTGTACAGTTGAGGATATTCTATGTGCGCATCCGGGCAATTGCACAAACCACAGTGGTTTGCAGATGCATAAATCTGTTTGCATTATTTATGTGAATGTCTTTTGCACTACATTCAATGCGGCGGTGGTAGCAGGAATATGAATCTGAGTTTCATGATTTAGAGAAAAAAAATGTTTGGTCCCTGCAGTGAAGGATTTATGAAAGTTCCACTGGTTGTCGGAGAAGGTAGAAGTTGTACCAAATTTGCAACTTCTCTACCCTCCTTGTTAAAGGAAAAAAAAAGGTACATAATGCTAATGCTAAAATAACAATCCATCAAATTGATTGATTCACACGTTTCCTAGAACTTAAATATTTACTGGTACAGCTGCTCTGTTGTTACACTCCCATTACACAGTGATAATGAGGGGTCGAGAAAAGGTAAATCACACATGCTGCAGATTAATGGTCCAACTGCTGCTGCCAGCTCTTCTATGCTCAGAAATAGTTCCTACTTTTATTTTTTTCTTTTCATATCTTATCATTTTACATCCATCCATCTGTTTTTTCCTCCCCTTTGCTACTTTTAGTTTCATTTCCTCTATCTATCATCTTACCCTTATCTTTTCTCTCCGCTCTGGCAAGCGAAACATGCGCCTGCTCCCAAGGATCACCCTGTAACGAGAATCCTGCTGCACTCCTTCTCACCCTTGCCTCGCTCCCTTTTTTTGCTAATGCGTCTCGTAGGATCTATTTAATAAATGCACAGCTCAGTTATTACCCTGCAGGGACAGCCATTTGACAGATCCGGTTCTTGGCAGCTTGAGTCAGCACACACAATGGGCATGAATGTAGGTAGATAGTCACTGACAGCGAACAAATAGACCCGGGGGAATCAACATGATAAGACAGGTAAGTTCTGCACACATTAAAAAAGTCAATCTCTCACTGATAGTGGATGAAGGAAAGTGGCAGTGAATGAAACAGAAATGAATGAGATAGAGGCAGTGATGCTCTGTTAAATGGAAGATGGATGTGTGTGGAATATGTACACATCAAGTGATTGAGCTATTTTTTTTATATTTAGCCTTTTTTGTTTTCTAACCACAGGGACCTTCAATAGAAGATTAGAACGTAAGCCTATCAGCCTTGAGCGATTGTGATTTGGAACAGTTTGGAGCAGAAATATGAGTTGATAAGATGAAAAATGACACCTGAGGCTGCTGATGAGTCATTTGGGGATTTGATGTAAATGTAATTCACAGGAACAACTTAAAGAACCAACCTGAAGATGTGGGAGAACACAAACAGACTAAAGATTTAAGCATTTTCTAAATGAATAAAGTAAGATTCTTGAATTACACAAGAACACTAATCTATGGACAATGAATTTGTGAAGAAAAGATTTTCGGTAGAGAGTAAATCAATATCTTAATGAACAGAAAAGTGTGTGGTCATGGTGGGTGGGGATTATTTGCCACTGAAATCCAGCAGAGTAGTTTGTCTTTATATTTCCAGCGCCATATTAAGTCTCAGTGGTGCTGTGGTGGAAAGAAGAAAGGGTAATGGATGAAAGGCCCAGTCAGATAGATTTTATGTATCAATAATTCAGTAGGTTTTGCAGTAAAATTACCCAAATAACATCGGATAATAAGATCCATTCTTGGACTCTAGCTTTAACACAGGTGCCTTTTTCTGAATATCGTTTTTTTCACAAAGGGAGCTCGGTGATTGCTATGTTTGAAAGAGTCTCTGAGGGGCTCAGGCCTGATGTTTGGGGTGAGATGGGATTGGGGTATATCAGACTAGAGCTCAAACTATCCATCATTTCACCAATCAGGTATTATCGCCATTATATAACGGTAAATCGAGACATTGGATAAGCTATCTATCAAAGTTTCAGACGTTTCAGCTGAAAATGATTCTGTTCCACTCTGGTTTGTGATTCGCACTGGCTCTCCTACATTCTGTTGGTTTGAGCTAGTTGTCTGTCATATGTCGCTGCTGCGTGTTCTTCTCAGTGAGCGAAGCGAGGGTCTCCAAAGGCTGTATACGGTAACAAGTGCTGACTTTTGAGAACAGCCGTGGTTCATCCTCATTGTTACATGGGCACTTTGTCAATGCACTTTTTTGTAGGTCTGAACAGAAGCATGGCTGCTCATTCACACCAACATTCACACTCATTCATACAGGGCAATGTGGGTCAAGTGTAACGAGCAGGATTCCAGAAGGTGCAGGATTCTGACCACTGAGCTCATGACATATGTAATAATTTATCATTGTTATTATATTCAAACGGGTCAAGAACATTGGTCTTTGAATTTCTATAATTGGAGGCATGCATCTCTAAAAAAACCCTCACAAACCCCTGACAAACATTACAATATGTTGTGTCAGGTTTCATTGAACCAATATGTATGGCGTTTCAATTTTTTTTAAATTGCACCTGACATACCTGTAGATGCCTTAACACTCATCTGAGTTAATCATCTCAGGCTGTGTTTCATAAATTTTGGTCCATGGAGCAATATTGGTCCACAAGCGCCCCCGGGTGGTCTGAACCCTCCCTGATGATGTTTTTTTAAGGAACTTGAAAAAAATGACACATTCATATAAAGTTGCTTTCAAGTGACTTACAAACAATTTTTGAAGTGAGTGTTGTCCTGTTTATGAACGCTTTTTTTCATTTTGGAGTTTCGACGCTCATTGCGACAGTGAATTGATTCATCGGTTCATTCCACGCCAATCCGTCGACTGACACGAATGACTAACTGAAAACAAAACGTACACTGAAACAATACTCACTAAATATAGCAACTTTGTCACTGTATTTGTGGAGTGTTCAGACCCATGATGACCGGTGACAAACAACAAACGACTTTTCGGAGACTTTCTGGTGTCAGAGACGGATGTGAACACGTGCAGTTCTCCAGCAGACGCAGATGTATGCCAAACTGTTTATCAATTAAAAACAATATGTAGAACATGTTAAAATGTGTGTTCGTTCAGTGATGATGCTTCTAAAATGTGAAGACTTCCATGGGGAGTCTCGGTCCTTTCAGCATTTCAGGACACTTAAACGGCAGCTTTATCAGCTTTAAATGAAGTAATATACAACCTAGATTGTGGGTGGTGAAATAATAAATCATTCATGAGAAGAAAATGTTAATGAGTCTAACGTATAAGCAGCAAATGATCAGAATACAGTTCTAATAGGGCTCATCAGGAGCCACCCCTTAGTTCTGCTTTACTTTTACTTTTCATCATCATTTTCCTAACTTTGTTAATTGTCTTTTTTTAAGCTGCTGTTAACAACTACTATGTGGGGGAAACTACTACTCTATTTTATTTTATTTTTCCTTTTTTCAAGACAGGTGAGTCATTGTCTTCACACGTTCGGGGAGTCGTGAGTGGGGGTCAGCCAATTAGCAACAAAGGGTACTAAAAAAGAAGAGACTTGTAAATTTAGTGGACTGAAGAGACAGGAAAGTGAAGGGAAGGGAGTCTAATTATTATCTCTTTGATTGGACTGGAGCCAGGTTCCCCTCACATATCGTTGACACACACAATTGACTGCAGGAGACCAAAGACACTTACTGTAGTTGTGCTTCATGTAAGCGCATGTGCATGTTCACTCTGTACAAGATAATCCTGGAGAGCTGTAATCATGTTGAGGTTGCCAGGCAACAAATGAAGAGACCAGGAGGTCAGTGTGTCTGGTCAAGAAATAGTAGTCGATTGTGTAAAGGCAGTAAAATGGAAAAAAAAAATCTCCTGATCTGTGAGGTCACACTATAATAAGTGAGCGTTGTTGATCTTACTTATTTTGCAACTCTGCTCTCGCTCTCTCTTTTTGACCTCGGGGTTAAACACGTCGAAAGCCTGTGGGAAATCCACAGCTTGCCTGTCTTTTGTACTCATTCATTATACAGAGAGATAGAAACAGCCAAGAAGGGACTTGGAGGAGACGTGAGACAGGAAGAGTTGGACACAGGATGCTGTAAGAGATGATGTGTGTGTGAAGAGCTGCTGGGAGAGAGACATTGGAGGCCACAATGGACATCAAACAGCTGTCTTTTATTCCAATGAGTCCTTTTAAACAAGTCTTATATTTTCTCTTTGACAAATTGTTCAGTGTTTCAACATCAACATCTTTGCTTGTCTTAAATGTGATATGGATATTAAGCAAAGTCTTGAGAAACGGAGATCTGAGAATCACTGAATTATTCAAATCTTAGTCTCCAAACATTTAATTATGTTGATATATTTCACTTCAAGCTCTTTTGTGATGCTATTGGCTTTTCAGGTGACTTATTTAGGTCGAAGTCATCCATTTTTTGAAGCACAGAGAGTAGATTTAGAGGAAGAATCACACAGTCTTTTAACACCAGACAGCAGCCGGGCTTTAAAAATCACTGCTCAGTGGAGTCCGGTGCCGTGGACGCTGACTCACAGGGAGCAACAGGTGTGTCCACCCACATGTCATCTGACAAAAATGCACTTAAATTAGTGGCAATTTAATGAATTGCATCTTATCACTGGTAAAGAAACGGTTCTAGATAACTAAGCCCCTCCAGCATGTCAAATGGAATTTAAAACACAATAGGTTTTGCAAATCCCAGAAATCCACACACCCTAATTGTTTTAAATCCTGCGTCTGACCCCTCTGTTCTTTTTGTTCTGCTCCATCACCAACAGTTTTATGATGATCTTTCCAGCAACGCATTAAGTTTATTAACGACTTTCAGTGCGTTTAGAGAACCTGGCTTCATGCCATTCACTCCCTTAGTTTCTCCCGTTGGAATCAGCCAAGATGCCACAAGTTATTTTCTAGCTCACTCACTCTCATCCTCTGAGTCATTCTGTTCCACTATCTGAGGAACTCAGGATCTCTTTTGTAACATATGATGGAGTTTGTTGTTTTTTGTTTTGTTTTTGTTGTTTTGGGGGGTGGGGTTTGAAACACGTATGTCTCATGATCAGTTTTCATATATTTGGTAGAACCAGATGATATTTAACAGAGGATAAGCAACACAGCAACACACAACCCCCCCGCCTCCCCTCGCTCTCTCCCATTTTTTAAAATGCGACCGTGAAAACAATTAGGCAGATGCTCTCATGTCTTCCTCCGCTGACATCAAGGCAGAGGAAGTCTTCCTGTCATGGGAAATTGACAGGATTTGTGCCTTAGAGAGGAACTGCTGTGGGACTCAGGGGGGTGAAAGCCTCCAAACAAACTGAACAATTTGGAGATTTTAAAAGATCTAAAACTGCAGGAACTGAACCATGTTACTGAGGCGGCTCCACCTTTGAACATATGGTAACAACTACACAGCAGAAGAAATAGCAAACTGTTTGCGCCCCCCCACACACACACACACACATACACACCTGCCTACCTCGCTGTGTATTTATCTGTATACAGACATACAATAATTCACGTCACTGTGTGTTTCCCGACAAGTGAAGTGAAGAGTGGGTATCGTACCACCATCATCACTCCTGTTTGTCTGATTGTGTCTGTCGTCTGCAGAGGTCCGTTCAAGGTCTCTCTGTCTGTCCCTGTGTCAGTGGAGAAGGCAAACACATGTTCAGTTGATGTGTGAATGTCGACCTCTGCTATAATGACAAGAAAAGAGACAACTTAATTTCAGTGAGTTGAAATGAAATAGTGGGGTGAGGCAGTGGTTAGCTGTTAACCTCAGAGTCGCCTCATAGCAATAAGGTCGATGGTTTGATTCCTGGCAGGGGGTCTTTCTCTGTGGAGTGTGCATGCTGTTGGTGCGAATGTTTGTCTGTCCCTCATGGGGCCCTGATGACCCTGACCTTCACCCGGGTCTCAGTTGTGTTGGTGCTGGGATCAGCTGGGATCATCAGCTCCAGCACAACTGAGACCCGGGAGAAGGTGAATGTTGATGAATGTCACTCTGTCACCATCCCTCGGTGTTCTCACGTAATTTCACAGTATTTTTTAAGCATTTTTTAGGTATAACATCAAGGTCATGACCTTGGTGACCTGAATAGTAGTTGGGCCTGTTTCCTTCGTATTTCTCAATCTTGCACATGTCTCAGAACCTGTCAGCGATCACATTAAAAGAAAATACTTACCATGCTCAGCTGCTTGCTAATAAGCCTTATCTGAACCGTGTATGCAAATTCCTTTACTTCCAAACATTTCGGTTCTCTAACTGAATATTTCTAGAAACATGATCTTTAGCCAGAAGATCTTTAGAAATACAGTGTATGCTATCATCTACTCTATTCTCAACTCAAAACACTCCTGTCCTTCAGAATCTACAGCCAAACAACAATATACAGAGGACCTTTCTGCCATATTCCCTTTCCTTCACCGTTTGAAGATTTAGGAGATGCCTTCTTTTTGGAGCATCTTACCCAAGGAGGAGGCCTGTGCTCCAGTTCACTTTAACCTGAAACCAGAAAACATTTCTTAATGTGTTGGAAAGTGTCAAAACATCATTGTCACACACCCTCAGCAAGCACCATTTAACATTTAGACATCCTTGATCAGTCCCTCCAGGCTTTTGGGATGCTGTGATCACAAATATTAACACACATCCAACCAATCACCGCTTCAACGTTTATGTGATGTGGAGCCCATATATCATCAGACTCTTCCTCAACATACAACCTGTGTTTATACCTGTGTCACTCCATCTGTGTTACTCTGTAGTAAACACTGTCAACAATAATGACTGAACATGTTACCGCCACTACTTCAGCATTGACATACTTCAGCTTTCAACAGAAATGAAGCCCGTGTTCTGTACACGTTTTTCATGTGAAGTCAAACATGGCCCTTTTGGTTTGGTTTCGTGAAGAACACAGTTGTTCACACCTGATCAAGTGCCCCTTTATTTTTTAATTAATGGTAAAGTTATGATTCTAAACAGTAACAGTAAAACCTATTCCATGCCACTTTCACTTACTTTTGAAACTTCATCATGGCAGACGCCATAAAAACAAGCGTTCTTGAAGAGCTGCGACAATCTCAGTCTCCAGAGGGACTGATTGAACTTGGAAACAGACGTCATGGCTCTACCTGGGAAACTCAGCAGATTGTGTGAAGAGGAAGAAGAACTGGAATGGACTGTAAATGTCACTATGAACTACATCCATCATGGCCGCAGTCTTTCCTGACCTCAAACCAATTAAATGGTCTCTTATCAAAAATGCTACCAGAATTGGCTTTTGTAAGATGTCTCGTTGTGGACACCCACACTGTTTATCTCACATGGCCAAAGTGAAAACACCCTGGAGGCATGAGAGAAATCGAGGAGTGAGTCGCTCGAAAAGGTGCACGCAAGAATGGCTGCATCATGAGTTTAATTGAAGCAGAAACCCCGTGGCTTTGGCGACGCCATCAGCTCATCCCAAACCGACCCTTCCAACCGATGTTATCAACATGGTACCAGACCCACTGTCCCAGGTCCCCTCCATAATTCCAGCAGATTCTCCGTCTGCTCGTATTTACCTTCCTGCCCACCGGCACACTGACAAATAGGTTTTGGCGTGTACATTAAAGCAGTACCGCCAGTCACAAGTAAAATATTGAGGTTGGACTGAATAACGGCGTATTGATGCCCTCACAGGTTTTATTAGTCATGAAGACTGATAATAAAATATCATAAAGGATGTGGATTTTGTCACCGTTATATGTGGTAGTGATAAAATGAAATGCAAGCTCTAAATAATTACATGCAGCAACACAAAGCTGTTTCATGAAGTGCCCCATGGGTCTGTTAGTGATAAGAGGAATTTTACTGATGTTTAAAATATGACTGTATTTGTAGAATCATTATACTTTTGATTATCAGGATATTAAAAAAAAGGAAAATATGCTGATGGTCTAGTTGATACACTGACCGATAACTACACATGGAGGGGAACACGTGGACAAGCATACAAATATGGCATCCTGAGTGGGCCTGTTACCAGGGAAACAGATGTGAAGTGGTTGCCAGGGAGCACCCAGGGAACAGTATGCCCACTGATGTAAAGCTGCAGACAAACATGAATGCTTGTGTTGTGTTTTGGATGCCATCTAATCAAGGGTGGGACAATACAGGACTTATATTCAGGCAGTAAGGACACGTGCATCCATGGTAGCGCCACAGGAAAGGACATTTCTCTTTTCATTTCATGCATGAAGGACCTCTCCTGCTCAACTGGTTGTTTCTCTGCGCACTTCTCCCAGAAGAGGAAATGAATTACATCTAGAGTGAAAAACACAACAGAACAAAGAGAATGGTTGATGATTAGGAAATTGGATTCTGATTCAAGAAATGATTAGTGGTTTGTCTCCTTGAACTCACTGAACCTTAGATACACTGCATTCTGAGTTTAAGTGTGTTGACGCCTCAAATATGCCAGTTTCCTCACGGATTTCATAACAACTGTCACCTTAATACAGTGGGGAGAACAAGTATTTGATACGCTGCCGATTTTGCGGATTTTCCCACTTGAAAAGCATGTAGAAGTCTGTAATTTTTATCATAGGTACCCTTCAACTGTGAGTGACAGAATCTAA
>JBBMJM010158745.1:0-10187 GCA_037832705.1 Centriscus cristatus | reverse complement strand
GAAGAAGAAGAAGAAGAAGAAGAAGAAGAAGAAGAAGAAGAAGAAGAAGAAGAAGAAGAAGAAGAAGAAGAAGAAGTTCTTAAAGCTTCACAGTGCCTGATGATTGGGGAGAGCGTTCCACTGAGGTCCTGCTTTTATAGAGAAGGCTGACTGACCAGGTGCAGATGATATTCGATTGATTTTATAGACTGCTGAAGACGTAATGTAACAAAGTGACGTTAGAGGGGAGGAGCCAGACTATTTAAAATCTTGAACGAAGGACACAAATGAGCAAACTGTTAAACATTGTCAAAGCTAAGCAGATGACACTTCTTCAAAATGCTACAGTGGTGAGACTGCATACACTTTCTGTCCAGGGTTTTTAAGGTTTGTACATACAGAGATTCCAATTGACAGCTGGTTCTCCAGCTTGTCCCCAACAAGTGATACAATACAACAACTGAGAAATAATCATAGCGTGCATGAACGTTTTTTGCAGCATCCATTGAAAGACAGCCTCTAATATGTCTGTGATTATTAGATTGTATATGATGGTTTAGGTCATTTCCTTCACATGTGACTTAAAATTTAGTTTTGAATCAATTATTAAGCCAAGCTATGTGAACACCTTCACAGTTTCAGTCTTCTCTGCCTTTATGAAAATGCTGCCACTGGAAGACCGGTTGTTTTTAGAGAAGAGCATTCCGTTTGGTTTGCTTATGTTAAGGCTAAAACATGATTGGTCGAGCCACTCTGTGAGCCACTCCTTTCTATAGTAGCTGTTGGCCGCAAGTTCAGCTGTTTTTGCATGTGTCAATAAAACAGCATCGTCAGCATACATATGATTGTTATTTGACAATGCTGATGGATGATGAACTGTAAGTGGTCATACACCTCTGAGCTTTTGAACATCAGAGGCTTTCATATAAAGGACCAGATTAATCTGTATGGGTTTTTGACAATACTTGCTTTGTTTTTTCTCCAGTGGATGGCGCCACAGTTCCACAGCCCATTTTAGGCTTGCTACTCCTCTGTAAACTACTCCCATAATTCATATCTTGTTAGTACTTTGGTTATATTGTACTGAATCGGGTTCCGTATATTACACAAGCAGAGGTACAAGGGAAGTTTGAGAGCTGACATACCGGTGAAGAAGGTTGATCACCGATGACTGCTATCAGTGTTCAAGAGGACAGGATTTGCAAAATGTTAAAAATGTTATGCATGGATCTCCAGTGACAGAATATTCAGCTGATAGGCCATGATATTTTCCCGTACTTCATAAGTGAAGCAAACATCACCTCCTTGAGCATTCTGGAAGATATGGCCTCTGATGCTATTCCCAAAAGGTTCCTGCTGACAGTATAGAAGGATGAATTCCACCAAGGACCGAAATGAGATTAGACACTGTGAAGCTGAAATCCTCAGTCTGAAAGACAGCTGCAGGGATGAGAGAATATCTGACAAAATGCATTCAAACCACATAAGAAAGAGATGATGAACAGCTATGAGAAAGAGTGGGGGTGTCAGATCGTGAGGGCATCATGGTTTTAAAATAATCATTAAATGAAGACTGAAGATTGAATTAACCGAACTCGAAAAAAAAAGATTGAATGGAGTGAGGTTATAATCAACATGTCTATTCACACTTCATGATTTCTTCTTTTTTCCACATAAATGTTTCAGATTATTACATATATATTTGTCAGAGACTACACACATAAACACAAACTGTAGTTTTTAAATTTAGATTTTTATTATTCAGAGAGAAAAAAACATCAAGAAAGAACTCCAAAACTTCCACAGTTCCTTCACACTGTAGAGGATTCATTCGCAAGTTATCGCGCCAATGATGTGGCACAGCAGAGTCTGTACACCGGGGAGGCATGGTGTCCCCTTGTAGCGGACACTGTGCTCGGTATCATTCGTCTGCATTCCTTTCTCACAACTTGCAAATCAGCCCACGAGTCAGTCACACCAGCATGACGCCTGCTGACCCCTGTGTAGCAATAACAGTTATTGTCAATGGGCAGCATGGGGCGTCTTTTACATTCAATGGATTGTGTCTCTGCACAGGGAAAAGGGAAAAATACAAGAACAAATCTTAAAGACATTTATTGGTAACGACTAATATCGCACAGAATAAGCAATAAAATGATAAAACACAAGACAAACAGATGAGACATAGAAAGTAAAAGAGGATAAAGAAATTCTAGGTGAGGGTGATAGGAGAAAGTTATTGATCAATAATTCTTAATAATAACTGAACTAATGACTAAACTATTGTATGTGCGATTTGCTGCTCATGAGCAGTGTGTGTGGTTGTCAGTTACTGGACTTTTGTCATCAACTCTTCTGAGCAGCTCAGAGATGTAACATCCTACTTGACTTCAGGAGCTGAGGCGGGGACCAAATGGTGCTGGACCCTGTACGTGGCGTCTCCAAAATGGGTTATCCTAGAACGGCGTCGTGTTCTCCAGATGTTTGGTTCTGCTGGTAGCATTTCCTGACTGATAGCTGGTGATTGGTTAGTGAAATATCTGAAATGCCTCTTCCCATGACGAAAAGGGAACACAAGCTTTCGTCTATGACCACTTTTTTTTGTGATGCACGTTCATTCAACTTTGCATTTGTTTTCTTTGTTTGAAACCAGGATGTGCCTCTTAAGCTAAGTATTAGTGCCTATAGTTAAACCAGGTTTTTACACTCGTTTACACGTTTTTGAAGACTACAACCAGCAAACCGCTTTCATTGTAGCAAATCCCCCCTTTGCTTCTCTTCATTTTTTTTTTGAGTTTCAGATTGCTTCAGAGGATCCCGATTGCCTGGCCTACGTATCAATCCTCTTGACAAAACAAGGATCCTTTTTATGGTTCATCACCATCATCATCATCATTTTTTTTAATGCTCTCTCTCTCTCTCTCTCTTTCTCTCTCTCTCTCTCTCTCTCTCTCAGGGGGCTGTGCGTCCAAGAAAGTCTACCACCCACGCCCTTCCTATCTTGCTTTAACCTGCGGGTGCGAGGGCACAGACAACGAAGAAGAAGTTAATTTATGACTGTGTAAAGATGGTGAGACAGGAGGAGGAGGGAGAAAGGAGGAGCTCAGTTAATAGGTTTTAAGGTCATTCTCAAATAAAGAGAAGGTGTCTGCCCCCTGATCAATGTTGGAAGATGGTTCCACAAGAGAAGAGCCTGACAGAAGAAGGCTCTGCCTCCCATTCTACTTTTAGAGATTCTAAGAACCACAAGTAAACCTTCATTAAGGGAGCATGGTGCTCTGGTATAACTGGGTACTATGAGCTCTTTAAGGTATGATGGTGCCTGGCCATTAAGGGCTGTGTAGGTTGGGAGAAGGATTTAAAATTCTAGATATTCTGTATTCTACTGGAAGCCAGTGCAGAGAAGCTAGTATAGGAGAGACATGACCTCTCTTTTTAGTTCCGGTCAATACACGCACAGCAGCATTCTGGGACAGCTGCAGGGTCTTTAAAGATTTGTTGGGGCAGCCGGATAATAAGGAGTTACAGATGTCCGGCCTGGAAGTAACAAATGCATGGTGGACTGGTTTTTCAGCATCATTTTGGGACAGGGGCATGCAGCTCACTTTTGCTATATTATGTTGGTGGAAAAAAGTTGTCCTAGATATTTGTTTTCTACGGCAATGCAGGAGGCCACAGTAATGCTGTCCTGGACAGCTCCATTATTAGATAAAGTATCTGTAAGGCGCTTGGAGCAGAGCACAATAATTGAGCTTAGTAGTAGAAAGTTGCAGGTCATCGAGGCTTTTAGTGCTTTAAGACAAGATTTAAGTTTAGTTAGCTGATTGGTTTCGTCTGACTTCATTGATAAGTATAACTGAGGATCATCTGCATAGCAGTGAACGTTTGAGGAGTGTTTTCTGATAATGTTACCGAGAGAAAGTATATATATACCATGGATAGTATTGGTCCAAGCACAGAGCCTTGTGGTACTCCGTGCCTGACTTTTGTGCACATGGAGGATTTCTCATGAATATGAACAAAGTGAAATCGATCTGCTATGTAGGATTTAAATCAGCTCAAAGCAGTTCCTTTAATGCAAATTAAATGTTCTAATCTCTGAAGTAAGACATCATGGTTGATGTTTTATTAGCTCTCAGTGCTGCGTTTGACAAGTACGTAGAGGAATCCTTTATCTGATGCAGTTACGGTAGGTCATTTGTGACTTTAACCAGTGCTGTCTCAGTGCTATGGTGCATCCTAAGTCCTGACTGAAAATCCTCAAACTGACGACAGCTTTCTCAAGAATGTTAGAGAGGAAGGGAAGGTTAAATATAAATTATTAGCCAAGATGCCTGAGTCAAGAGTGGGCTTTTTGAGGAGAGGTTTAATTACTGCTACTTTAAAGTACTATGGCACATATCCTGTTTATAAAGATTTGTTGAGAATCTAAAAGATCCCCTATGGTGCCCATAAACAATACCCGTGTTATTGCTACACCCTTATATAATGGGAGGAAACACTGGCTTTTGAAAAACATTGATGGTGACTGTACAAACAGAAAGTCATAAATATTTCAGGCCATTGCAACTGATGTGCTTGTCTGATGTCTCACTGCTGCCATAAAACACAGAATACTTGACAAGGAGCAATGACAAGCAACTCAGTCTGATTAATTGACACTGAATTGAAATGACACCAGGCTTTTAGAGGGATGGCATTGTGCAGACACAGCTGCTCCTGGGATGCCCCCCCCGCCCCATCCAGTTTTTTGGATCTTGAAATAATTTCCTTGAACACTGACTCACAGACATCAGTGATCTTTTACTGTAGTTATTGATTAGGGAAAAGGTATAATACTGGTTAAATGCAACTATTGAAAGCAGTCACATTGACTGCTAGTTTCTCTAGGAAATCACAAGTGATCCAGCCCCATGGAGACAATCAGGGTCATTAGGGTTCCTACACAAGTACGGAAAGTATGGAAGAATATTGAAATAAGATAGATAAACTGCAGGTATAAAAATAATGATACAAAAGCAGTAACACCAGGTAGTTAAAAAAGTGAAAATTGAAGTTAAAGTGACGTAGCCCTAATATATCAAGTCCAGAAAATAAAACAAGATAAAAAGAGTACTTCTGGTCCATGGTGTATATGGCGAATGGTTAATATTGTCAATTATACGCTGTGCAGCCCCATCAACATCATACCCCAGGCAAACCCACAATGATATCCCCGTCCGTGGTCTGGAAGCAGTCCCTCAATGCCTCTTCTTCTGCGTCTGGGGTCCATCCCCTAACCTGTCCGGTGGTAACAGGGAGTCTCCTCACCGGGACAATATATTTGGGCTGTAGTTGCACCAGATAGTGGCGCTCCAGGTGCTGTGTCTGGAGAGCAGTGGTGATGGTGGTGCATATGGCCTCATGTGCAGTTTCGGAGTCTGCATGAGCGAATTCCTGTGTGAAGTGGTACGGTCGCATGGGTTAGCTGGCTATTATTAATGGCTATTAGCTCCAGATCCCGACAGCAAAGCACTGATTTAACAGTCAGATACCCAGGGTGGCACCATCTCTTGTTTGCATAAATAATCAGCCCAACTCCTTTGAACTTGCCAGTGGTGTTTGGTCCCGGTCGGCTCTGACAGCAGTGAAGCTCGGCAGCTCTATCCACATTCACATGTGTCTCTATTCACATCCAGTACAGCGCTTGTTAGCCACGTCTCCATGGACACAAACAAGCTGGTCTCTCAGTAATACTGGTCCATCTTGCACAGTGCTGTCAGTATGTCCAGCTCGTTGTGCAACGAATCAACTTCCCCATGATGACGGAGGAACTTAATGCGCCTCCAACTAGAGGCTTTGGCCGTTAGCCCAGACATTCATTCCTTACTGACTGTACAACCCCGCAGGTCAGCAGGAATAAGGTCCGGAACTCCGGGATCTCCACTGGTCTTTAAGGAAAGCGTCTCCTCCCTGGTGTAAGAGTAGTGGTTGTTATACATTGTCAGTAGACAAAACGCAACGAAACAAGCAAAAGCACACAACTCACTTGTGAGTGAAACAGAGACCTGCAGCACAGCATGTGCATGCGAACAGAAAGTTTCCCGAAATGTGGTCATTTCCATGTTAAAAAATATGGGAAATGAGAATTCACCACTGTTCTATAATGTTTTTTGAAATAGACAACTAGATGATTCCAAAAATAATTCAATCAATCCAGATTGTGTTTTATGCCCTGTCAAGAACAGTTTGTGTCTCAGAAAACATACAACTCAATTTTACCTGATTGACAAGTGGTATGTTCAGTTTGCTGACCCAAGACCCTCCTCCAGACCCCCAGGTATCATCAAGTTTCACTCCAACACTGTACCTTTGACAAGACCGATGTGGCTTTCATGTGGTTTTTGCAATGGGTGGATGCCCAATATTTGGATGGAGGGCTTGACAAGCCAATATATACAGACTGGTCGTCCAGTGGCTCGGGTGACAGTTTAACGACAATATAGATTCTGCTCATGAGGAACCATCCTTTGATTTAAAATAGTACCAAATCAATTTACTTAGAAGCCTAGATCAAAGAGATGTCCTCAAAGTACTCAGAAATCCTTCTGCAGATAATTGTGTGATGTATCTGACAGCTGCAGAGCAGTGGTGTATCTGGCTCTAGGACTGTACACTTCCAGACAGAGACCTCCGATGTGATTCCTGTTCACTCACTTAGCTTAGTTGTCATCTTACTAATCTTTTGTAATTGTCCCTCCAGCCCACCATGATCTTTATGTGCTCTGCCTTCCTGGTATTACTAACAGATGGGACAGCCAAGTGCCCTCATGCTGCTTCACAACCACAAATAATTACCAGTAGCTACATGTATACCTTGACCTAGGTCGCAGGTAATGGTCTGAACGTGTCTGGTGGTCTGTCTCTTTGTGACTTGGGGACTCCATGAACAGGGAGAATCCTGTCTCCTAAGAGTTATGTTACCACACAATTAAAACACATTAGAATTAAGTTGGTTGACAACCTTTTCAAAATGTTAAAGTAGCTCAGAGGAGTGCACTTGGCTGTCCCATCTGTTAGTAATACCAGGAAGGCAGAGCACATAAAGATCATGGTGGGCTGGATCACCAATCCAGACAGACCATTAAAAGACCAGTCAAATCCAACTGAGCAGGATCTGATCGGTGCCAGGTCACAATGATTTTGAAATGATCATATGAAATACGAACACCATCTTCCCTGTTCCAGTCTCACGTTCAAAGAACTAATCATTTGGTTCTTACATCTAGAAACAATAATTGAAATAGAATAGAAATAACTCAGGGTGGTACATTGAGTGAAATGGATTTTGAATTAAATTATGTTCCATAATTGAAACCATTATTAGCCAACATACCACACCCCTCCCCTCTCTTTCATAAAATGAATACATTGATTAAAACAGTACGCAACTGTCATCATGATGATCTAATATCAAAACAGCGTAACACAAGTTCAAGGTTCAAGGGAAAAAAAAGCTGTGTGAAATTCACGATCGCTGACATACTGATTTGCTGTGGATATATTTACATCGCATTTCATGTTGGTTCTGAGCGATTTTCAGCGGTTTAAACAATGTGGAATTCTACAATATTGGGTTTGATAGCAAGTCCTGTAATTGGGATAAGAAATACTTAGCCACCACAACTTGACGTCTGCCAGCTGACGATTACCAGCCTGAAGTTTCACTTACAGTACCTTTAAAGGGCTGCCACAGGAATCTGTACTGAGACCTCTTTTATATTCTATATTAATGATTTTCATAGTGGTATCAGTTTAATTCATATTCATGCAGATAACTATAACTACTCAATTGCTCCTGTTGATCTTGTTCTCAAGAACTTGTTCAGATTTGACTGTTACTTCAACTGACAGAACTATCACCTCTATATGGGAGCCTTATGGAAATAGTTTGTCGGCATTTGGGTTGACGGCAAGCAGTTTTTTCAATTTAATGTACCAGAACTTTTGAAGAAACGTAAACCAATACTGGCCTTCATTTCCAGAGACAAATCTTGCCTGGCTAAATGATGTAGGAAGCAGGTTGTACAAGAAACATTTTTATCTGTGTTAGATTATGGAGATGTCATTTATATGGACGCTTCTCCATTTGCCCTAAAGCCACTTGGATCATCATTTTGCAAGTAGATTTATTACAGGTGACAGGTTCAGTACTCACCACTAATGTAGGCTGGATTTGGCTTTGAGAAAAGAGGTCCATTGCATTTTGTTCATACATAGAGTTTTTCCCAATAATAACTAGCTGTTTATTGAACGAGTTTGCTGTCTTACAGATTGTTTAACTACGACACTCGTACTCATAATTCCTTGGCTCGTACAATCCCAAATGTTAGCAGAGAGGTGGGAAAACTGGCATTTGGGTATTTCGCTCCATATACAGTAAATAAACTGTAGACTCACCTTAGAAAGAGACTTAGGTGCAGAATGGTAGGAAAAGTTTATTACAAAAAACATAATTCACTTTATAGGAAAAGTAACAAATCAATACAGAACTCAAAATCACCATCGGGGGAAAAAACACTACAAGAACTGAAAACAACCAGGACAAAAACTCACTGATGAAACTACTGAAGGAGCACAACAGGCGTCTGGCTGGAGAACGTGCTTGAGAGACACGGGTACACGAGCTTGGCACTGGAGTGACAATTGTCTGGCAAAGAGGTGTTGTTCTGATGCATCTTAAGTAGCCGGTTGATTGCTGATTCGTCCCTGCTCCCGGGCAGATCAGCCCCACCCCTCTGCATCAGTCTGGTAGAGAGAGGAGGAGGGAGACAGGGATCAGGGACACACACCAAGCGACACGACAGATTCCTTAATGACTTCATGCAGTCTGACTGCATGTTTATTTTGAACCATACCTCTTGTGTGTGATTGTACTATGCTACTCCTGTGTACAGTACTTTTGTATGTGTGTTAAAAAGGAATTTGAGTTGCATTAACTGCTGTAATCAGGGTGCCATTGGAAAAGAGAGCTTGTTCTCAACTGGCCTCCCCTGTAGTCAGAAAACTGCTCATCTCTGTCATTTAGTGATGACATTTCCAAGGGATGGGGTAGTCCTGTACCTACTGTACCTCTTTTCAAAGCAAACAACCAAACTGACGCCCAGGCACTACCCGCATCTCCTGTCATTTCAGGGATGAACCCACTCGTCTTGTCGCTTGAAGCTCATTGCCTGTTCTTCTCCAACCATTTTCTGTTGTAGTGTAGTGTTTCATGTCTGCAGTCATATCCCACTGTATTTTTTTTTTTAGCAAAAATACTAATGTCATGGGAATTTACATCACATCATTGATTTACAATATGAGGAACTTGTGGCCCAATACTACAGAAGCGTCCTGCTGCCACCTCAGAAAAATAAACGATCAGTAACGAGATACGTATCACAGAATTCCCGCACAGTGGGACACATCCTGCTGCCACCAATGATGCTCATGGACTGAACGGACAGCATTATGGCTACAGCCCCGGATACCCCACAGAAAATTTGGTCTGTCCAGGGTTCATGTCAGGTGATTTCTTCCTCTTCACTCAACACCGCGGGGTCCAGGATCCAGCCTGAATACAACTGAGGTGGTGTAGCTTGTAGCCATGGTGCCTTCCGTGTCCCTCCAATCGATTAAGAAGAAAAGACCCAACCTCCAGGGATCAGATGTATTTTTCTTTCTGTACAGCCCCATGTTTTTTTAAATTCTTCTCAGCGTGCGCATGCTCAAAACAAGTTAGTCCGCTGTGCACAGTAGCATGAGAATTTCAAACCAGTTTCAAAGAAGTTTTAAACCAAGCGTGAAGTAAAACCTGATTAAATTGTGCAAATGAGCCATGTTTACTTAACAAGTGAGTGTGCAGTAATACACGCAGGATTCTCATCTCACAATTCTGTGATACTTAGGTCGGAATTCTGTGATTGTAACTCAGAATTCTGTGATAGTGTCTCGGAATTCTGTGATACGTATCTCATGACTGATTGTTTTTTATTTTTCTGAGGTGGTGGCAGGGCGCTTCCGTAAAACACTGACCTGATATTTTGTCGAAGCGTATTTCCAGTGTCCTTGAGGACTGTGGCGGTAGGTCGACAGGTCTACTTTGTGAAATGAGGAAGTTTGGCATGAACACCAGCATCCTCACTAACTTCTACAGGTGCACCATCGAGAGTCTGCTGACGGGCTGC
>JBBMJM010158734.1:0-10187 GCA_037832705.1 Centriscus cristatus | reverse complement strand
ATCTCACTTGCATTGCTGATGGACGCGATGTCCATGAATATTTTGCTGCTCATGTTATTTCTCTGTAGGATACAGTGACAAACTGCCCTTCCACAAAATCAATGTTCAATTGGCCTATACGCAAACAATATGGATTTTTAGAAAATCCATATATGATTAGTCATAACTTTATGACTATCTCAAAAAAAAAAAAAAAAGGAAGTCATCCTTGTACACTAATTTGTGATGTCGCTTCAGACAAATTAGTATTCGCAGTAGCTGCAGCCAAACCACATCACTATTTTAAATTACATTGTCTCCTCGGTCGGATCCTTCTCTTTGTGCTGAAAGTCGTTTCAGACTGAGTGCATGAAACGTGCATTCAGCATTTTGTCAAATTCAATCCAAGTTCATGCTGTTTAGGTTATACAGAGACTTTGTGAGTGAACAATGCAGCTCCAACAATATGATCCAGTGCTGAGTTCTGGATAAACAGCATGCTGATTACTCTCACTTCCCTCTTATCTGTCTGTGCTATTCTTCCATTTGCTTGCAACCTGTGATTTTGTCTCTAATTGCTCTTTCTCTGCCCTCCACTTCTCTCATCTGCTAATCTGTCTTCCTCTGAGGCGTCACCCGAGCACTGCACAATATTGTCTAAGTTAACGAGATGTTCCAGTGGGACATTATAAGTCAGTGGGGAACTGGTGGCTAGATGTGGATCGACACCAACTACTTCCCAAAAGATGGGTACCCTACCTTAGTTAGCTCAATAAATTGATATTCAGACAGATGAGAAACTGTGAAAAAGTAAAACAAAAAAATAAAAATACTGCAATAAAAAGGCACTCATTGTTCATGATAATATGATGATTTAGGTATATGAATGTGAATATATGAAATATGTGAAAGGAAGGAAATCAAGCACGAAATTACATAGAATGAACCGAACAATGAACATAAACCACACAATGTATTTTGTTTTGTTTTTCTTATTTAACTAATTCAGACAGCTCAGTTTGTCAGGCTTACAGTGGATCCCCAGAGTAATTCAAACACGCAAATATAACAAATAGTATATTATCTAGTCATAGCTGTAGAAAAATTGGCTACAAGCACACCTTACGTTACCTGAAACTACTCAGAGCCAGTGCTGGTTGCACACACAAAAAATTACGTTTGTTTAAAATATCAAAAACTCATTAGCAGGGACTTTCCTACATGTGCTATGGGAATGAAGTTTGATGCAGCCATTGAGGGTTAAAGTTGGGGACTTGGGGAAGGTCCTGGAGATACAGATACCCATCCTGCCAAGATTATGCTGTATTGGGTGACTCATCACAAATAATGGTCTATGGTCCCCCCACCCCACCCCCACCCGAGTATTTTTAAGTATTTTTAACCTTTGGAGCTTTGCAGGGGCGCTGGTTCCTGGGCTAGAGGCGAGGTGCACACCAGCCGCCCTGTATATGCGTACACATCATCACCCACAGGCCTTTTATGCAGACTCCAATTGACCTTGTCGGCTAATTTTTAGTCTGTGGGAGCAAAAAAAAAAAAAAAGCACCTTACGGAAACTTCACAGCGAACAACCCCAGGCGCAAAGCTCAATCCCAGAACCTCGTTGGTGTGCAGGGACAGTGTGAATCCCAGCGGCACAACCCCAGTATGTTTAATCATCATGCTCGCTGGATTATGCGGGACATCCGTGGCGGATTTAAATGTGGACGACATGGGCATCAATCAGGGTGGCACGGGCAGTGTGCACGTCCCATCAACATGATGTTACGTCATCGGGTGGGTCGGAGTGGGTGCCCGATTAGTTCGCCTACTGGAAAGATGTTGCAAGTAGTGGGACAAATGTGGACAATGACAATCAATCATCGGACAAAGGCGAATAATTCAACTATTGTACTGTGAACACAGGCTATGGTTTCTCAGACAATAAATATTAATATAAATTGTGTTATTAATCTGTCCACACTGTGCATCACTGTGTCTTGATGTGATTAATGACTTTGCACTAGCTGCTTTAGAAATTAGTGTGAAGAAGGATTTGTGAGACCCAAATCTAGATACCCTAGTTTGCTACTTCTACCAGATCTACAGCAAGTACATAAATAGTTTTTAAAAAGCACTACAAGCATGATGCAATGGAAGTTTGCAACAGATAGTGAATTAAATATGGAGGTGCAGAAATCTCCAATTCTTTTCTGAACACATCCACTCATAATTGTTAGATCACCACTTTCACAAAGACTTTAAAATGAGCACGACACAAATTCAATGGTCAAATACAAAACAAATTTCTTATCTGCATCTTAGATCAACTCAGTGGTGAATAATGCGTCACAGTCTGCTGGAGGTCTGCAAACTGTTGGACTAGGCACAGATGGGAAGAGGGTTGAAATGGTCTGTCAGTGTTGTACTTGACTCCATGGAGATCACCAGCACCCAATGTAAGGCGCCAGAATGTTAGGAGAGATGTTGTGGAATATCAAATTAAATGTAAATGTCGCAGCAGTAAATTTAAAAACAGCCAGATCAAAATCTGGGACTAGTCCTGTGACCTCATGAGTCAGTGAATTTAATATCTGCCATCGCCCAAACTAAACAAATAAAAAGACAAAACTGACACAAAAATGATACAAAATGTGACATTTTCTGAAGTGCAGCGACTTGACAGAGTGACAAGAGAAATGACAGACGTGAAGACACGTCCACGGCGAAGTACGAGTGCATTCCTCGGACAGACGACTCGACTGTCCATCTTCCTCGCTTCGGCTCGGCTGACAAGACGTCACAGACGAATGAAAATGGACAAGACTTTTCATATGTGTGAAGACGTGACACAGAATTCCCCGAATACGGGGATACATACGGAGTCACCACCGTTACCACGCTGCATGTCTTAATAAATTGTCAGAGATAGTTATTTATCACATCTTCCTCAAAGCTCAAACAGCTGCTGTGCATCGCCAAAACATATTTTCATCATTTAAAAAAAAAATCTCAGTCAAATAGTCGACTAATGACCAACAAATAATGACTAACAGCCCCTTATTCTGACTGGAGAAGACTTTATGAAGTCTGCAGAGTCACACACTTTGTTTCGCTTCTTTTCATCTTCAGATTGTCCCAGGGTGTAAACAACATGCTGGTTAGTGGGAGTCTGGTCCAAAACAAACAGCCCACAGAATAAATGTGACGACGCTCTTCTGGATCTAAGCTACGCTGCTTAATATCTGCAACGGTAATTTGAGGGAAACTGCAGTATTCGCTTGTGAGACGAAGAACCAAAGCCCACATTTTAGATAAGATAAGATAAGATAAGATATACCTTTATTTGTCTCACAGTGGAGAAATTTGCAGTTTATAGCAGCAACAGTAGTAGCACACACAGAACATAGTAACATAAAAAACAATAGTAAACAATAGTAATAGTAAACAATAGTAATAGTACTATAAAAAAAACATTTATAAAGGTAATAAAAATTAAGTGAACTAATTAAATTAAGTTAAAAAATCTAACTTAGCTTAAACATTTTACAAGAATCAAATTGTAATAAGAAAAAAAATAAAATAAAGAAAAATTGTACAAATCTGACCTGACTGTACACGGTACAGGATGTTATAATTAACATAATTAATAATAGATTAATTAGCGTTTGTTCAAATGTTACCTCACACACTGATGATCATGTTTCATATACGGTACAGACAGGGGCAGTTGATCGTTCTGTGGTTCACAGACATCAGCAGATAAGAGGAACATTGAAGACGTCAGTGTATAATTCACCGTTCCGTCTGCGATGACTGATAACAGGCCAGCGGAGGACGTGAGCCAGTGGATGTCCAGTTTGGGCGGACGCACGACGGGGCGGTTTAATACACCTCCAATGGCGGGAGCTTATCTGAGTTCTATTTCTAATTCAAACTGCCACCGACAAAAAGCACGAGAGAGCTGACTGAGCAGTGACAAGATTGTACAACATGATCACATACTGTAGATAAACGCGCTGACGCTGACACACGCATTGCAGCAATCGGCCGAGGTCAAGACAACAGATACGGATCTGAGTTACGTCGTCATTAAACTGTCTGACGAGGACGCACGCACATGCACAAGCACGCACACGCACACGCACACACACACACACACACACACACACACACACACACACACAGACACACAGACACAGGGGGGTTCATCCCGAGCTGACATTCTCTATTAAAGCTGGAAATGGGCTGTGACAGACATTACAGCCGTACACAATGGCAAAGTGGACTTTGAGAAACCCTCACAGCAGAGGGAAACACAATGAAGCCCTCCACCTGACCGATTTGGTGGAGATCCAGCTGAGCAGGTATGTTCAAGTCAAATTTAAATTGGGATTCGATGCCTCAGGTAATGACATCTGTGTTTAAAAGGAGATTGAATTCACAGTCGGGCCGGAGAAAAATCATCTGCCAGTGAATGAATAAAGTTGACTTTGCTCTGCGACAGTGGCGCCTCTGGCCTCGGAACAATAGATGAGTTTGCCTCGCTGATATGGACTTGACAGTGAGGACTATTTTTTGTGTTAATTCAGGAAGGAGAGCCCTCTTTGTGTACTTTAGGCAGATACTGTGAGTGATGAAGCCTCAGAAGTATAAAACGAAGATTTAAGATGATGCAAAATATCTCTCAGGAAAAAAATTATTCGGGCAAAGTTCTTCTGTGAGCAACGTGTGAACGATTCTGTCCCTCGTCCCCCTCACACCTAGAGAGAGATATCAGTACATGTATGTGTATCTGTATGACTTCCAGCACCCTTTCATCACTGGATCGATAATGTGTTCGTACATGTTTCATGTTTCAATGTACTGTGATGCTGATAACTGATTATTCATTCACTTCTTGAAGAACAAAGCCGATGAACATGGTGAGTCACATGTCTACTTTAGACAGGGAGTTATTTTTCTTTGTGTCTGAGCCTTATGGAATGAGGTCTGATGCTGTTTGAACACACTTTAAAGGTCAAACTTTCCAATCATTTATTGATATCGTGTTCAGAATGTTTCCCAGGGCACTGAACAAATAGCAGAAGGTGTTGTGATGTTAAGCACAGGACAGTTGGGATGGAATTATCCATGTCTAATTGGATTTATACTGAAGCCCTCACTGGGAGGGAGTAGATAAACCTAAAGATCTAACTGTGATCTAACCATAAATACAATATACATATATTCTATAAACTGGTCAAACAAACTGATATTCAGTGAGAGGAGGCTGCAACCAAATAATGAGTGAGTTCGACAAAGCGTCATCATCATTTTGCTGATGCATGTTGAGTAATGTCACAATTCTATTTAGTTTAGCTCTATTTGGTTTCATGCTGGCACTGAGTGTGCAGAGGATGGTGGGACCATGTAAATGATGCAGCCAATCTGGCGTCATTGCATTCGTAGTAATAAACCCAGCGTGACTGTTTATGGATACTTTATGAGACGCCTGCAGTCAGCTCTTTAAAGGCTTCTAACGCTTTTATTTAATGCTGTATTGGCAAATGGATCTACAAATCAAAATGAGCGGCGTTTTTAGAGCTTGTTTTGAGTCTGAGCTGGTTTTCTGTTGAAATCCAATCAGTGTACAATGATCTCGCTCGGTCAGGATCAAGGTGAGCAACTGCAAAGAAGGTGGAGAATCTAAACAGAAATATTAGTCCAGACTAAAGAGTCCAGGCTCAACTGAACAGCAGCAGACAACACTGCAGTGGTCCGAACCTCAGCTCCTGTGCGAGCAGATGTCCGTAGACCCTTTCAAACATGACAGTTGATTAGATTGTACATAATTACTCCCACAAAGGGGAAATTCCTCAGTTGCAGCAGTACAAGGAGCACGATATACACTATATATACATTAAATCATCGATGAATCTATAATAAACACTCTACATACAAAAAAGTAAAAGCCTAGACTAATCTACAGTGTTTACACTATAAAAAAAAATAAAATACCTGCATTTACTTTAATAAATTGAGAGGAATTCCTCCAAGAAAGAAAGAAGCTGAACGGGTGGGGGTGTTAGCAGATGCACTGACGTTCATCCAGCCCACTTTAAAAACGCAGTCTCACTGCAAACATGATGCATCACGTTGCTGCTTCACACAGACATGAAGCCATTTGGAGCAGAAACATAATTACATTCATCAAAGGACAAATGTACTTTGTGATTGTCTCATTCCTCAACGGCTGAGAGCTCCAAAACATCTAAACAAGAAATGTGACCTGACTTTTGTCTGATGCAACTGACAAATAATTTGATTAGCGCTGCTGGACGATGCAATTTCTTCTAATTCAATTTGCTGAAGCGAGCTTTTACATTTGAAGAGCGTCGTCCAGGCACAATTCATCAGTGAACCTCTTTCCCTCTCCGCCTGCATTCACTTACATTTTAGGAAGTCAGACAATCTGCAAAGTACATGCTCAACCCCATCACTTTTGACAAGAACGATAAATCTGCATTTTGCTTGAACAGTGTTTTACAGGATGAACGTAATGAATACCCTGATATTCATCCAGGAGGAGAAGCATCATCTCAACAGCACTGAAGCGGCTTTGAGCCACACTCAAGTTAAAATGAACGCAGGTGGACAGTTAATTCGTGAAAATTTGAACACGCGGATACCAAAGTTGTGCGATGGATGTGTCGACATCAGGTAAAATAAACAATTCCACTGACGACAAGGGATGAAACAAAACGCACCGTGATGGACGTCATGATGTATAAAGCGAAGTTCCTATTTCCAGACAAGGAAGCGTATCGTTGAGAGTCATTTGGAACCTGTGATACACGTCAGTGTGTGAATGTGTCTGACCCTTACAGGACTTGGGACCGTTGGAACGGAACACTGTGTTTTACGTTCGTGCGTGTGTTTCTGCTGTATGACTTTTTTTGGTGTCTTCTTGTTTGGTGCATGACACAATAATTCATATCTTCATTCTTTCTTTCACCACCACCACCACTTTGAGAACAATAGGATTTTCTTTAAGCTGAAATGCATTGCGGTGTGTGAAAGTGTGTTTTGTTTGAAATTTACCGCGGTGTAGAGACAGAAACAGTGGTTGGAGTGTATTTATACAGTTTTCTTTCCGGAGAGGAAGATCTATCGACCAGAGTGTCTCCAGTGTAGTCTTACTCAACCAGCATAAAGACGACAGCACCCCCAAACGAACACACACACACACACACAGTGTGTGGATGTCAGCCAGTGGGGAAAAAGAAGAGGCAGATGATGAATCCCTGGAGAAAAGAGGCTCAGAGAAAAGGCCTTATTGTGCTCTCATTTTCTGGGATGGATTTGAGAAGCGACATCCATCCCATTTAGAACAGTTCATCAACCGTTGCTTGTCATTTAACTTCAGTCACCAAGCAAAACCGCTTGCAACCACTGCAAGGTGACACAGCCGACTGCTGGGAGCGGATCAGGGTCTTAGAGGCTTTTTCGGGCTCAGAACGGCACAGAACCCACATACATAATGTCTGGATATCATAATATAAGATCAGCTTTGTAATCGATTTTGTAAATGCAATAATATATCAACACACCCCAGAGTGTTTTACGGTTGCATTTCTGAGCTAACACATTATTTTTGCGAGATTAAAAAAAAAATAGTAGGGAAACTCTACTGGGACTTGGTGTGATGCATTATAAGTCATAAAATGTAATGAAATACCCTAAATAGTTCTAAATGGTCTGCATTGGCCAGCAGAGATTCATTCATCTTCTAATCCCTTTGAAATTAAGAGCAGCCCAGGAACACCAATCTCTGTCAAATCTATACTCTTCTACATTAGTCTGAGAAGGACGTTCATGAATGCAGTACTGTCTGCAGCGAGAAGAAAATAATATTTCATGAATCCTTGACAGCATCATACGAATAGAAAAGGAACCGAGGTCAGCGTCTTTCAACTGAGACATGCTAAAGGTTACAAACACAAAGGAACAAAACAAATAAAAAGGAAAATCAATATCCCATTACCCACGCTAAACAAATAATGTGTGTGTTTGGAAATTCAGACAGGAGCTCCTTCAATGACTGTATGCAGCCAGGTCCGGGGTCTTAGAATAAACTTCTTTCTTCATGCAAATATTTGTTCCCAATTGCCAATTCATACTCATTTTACCTCTCCAAGCATATGAAAGAACCTCAGCAAGAATAAACACATTATTTATGAAGGTTAGAGATAGCGCACTGCTAGCTTAGCCGTGTTGTCAGAAAACAATGCACACGGTTCATAGCCTGCAGCTTTTGGAAGCCTCGAGACCTTGCGCAGGTACCTCTACTTTGCCGATAGCTATGTAAAAAGCAAATGTATTTACGGCTGCCAAAGGTTTTCGTTGGCTCAGGCCTGGGGGGGTCTTTGGACTGCATGAATTTAGAAAATTTACAAAGTTCAATGGAACTCGACAGAGTTTATTTCAGCCGGAAAAAAATTGATTAGAGCGCCCCAAAGTCTCCTGTAAGAGCTAAAAACCCAGTTCTCCACACACGGAGCTCACTTACAACGTGTTGTCGTTTAAATAATCAATTAATGTCTGCGAGTACAGACGTCTCTCTCGTCATCTCTCTCCATCTTGACATTTTCACTTCCATTTTCCACTGTGAAATTATATCTAATGAGCTCACAACCGCAACTCACTGGATGACAGGGAAGTGGGAAGAGTACCAAAGCTTTTACAAGTGAGTGTTATTCATGTTCTTATACATCTAAATATAAGGAGCAGGTTGACTGCAAGCACTTGCCTTTTGGGATATGTGAAATCACATTGATTTACCTCCCAAAAATGGCCACCTGTGACCTTCAGAAGTGTATTAATTTACAGAAACCGCAATGCGATGCGCTACAAATGATCACTGGAGCCTCCTCAGGTTTATCACGTCGTTCACACTGAATCCATCCTCGCAGTTTTACTGCACGTCCGTGTGGCGGGGTGTAGCTGTCCACAGAGAGGGGTTGATTTATGACTGTTTTGCTCCGGTATAGAACATATTATCCTAAGCAGAGAGGGAGAACAATGCACGCACACACAGGAGAGACCGATGGCTGCATCTGAGATGATCACCTCTTCAGAAAATGGGAAGATTCCCAGATGGAAAATGAATGTGGAATAAATGCCAAATGGCTGATATTTCTAGATGCCTCGGCCTCTCTTGTTATGCTTTTATCCTTATATTTATGAAGGACTTTGAGGTGGGTCGCAAAACAGTTTGTAGGTGATCAATGGAAGGGTGCTTTCACACCTGCTCACATCACAAGTCACAGTCTCAGAATGAGATTTTTGCAAAGACTGTGAATCTTACAGGGTCACTATTTACAAGACTATAACGAGATCCTGGCCTTCTTGGAGTTCATCTGTTACCCTTGCAATCCGTCCAGTGGCACTTCCTTACATGCTGAAACAGTCTAGACTCCCCTTGGACGATCTTGATATCAGTGAATCACAGAAATTAACGTGGATTTTAACATGTTCTAGTTATTTTTTAACTGATCTACAGTTCAAACCACTGTCAGTTTCAAACCGCTGAAGATCGCTCCGGACTCATGGACCCTATGGTCACCACAAACAATGAAAGATGAGTAACTGATGGACTGAAAGACTGATGGAAAGAAAGGTCAGATTACCACTTCATACTTGACGATCAAGATGGTGGGAGCACGGAGTCGCAAATTTCTAGTCCATGACTGTAAAAATCGATGTCCAGCATCAGTCACATCCACATACAGGGAGTGTTCACGTCTCAAATCTAATGGCGCACTCACTCCGACATCTGACCTCAGTCAGTCTATGATTGACTGACAGCCTGGATGTGTAATGAAATTCAACACTCCCTGACAGAGGCTCATTAACAGCTGCTGTCTCATCGACAATAGTTCGAATTAAACCAAAAGCCTGACAGAGAAGCTGAATAAATGTTTTCATCTCTCCAGTTTCATTCACTGTCATCGAGGAGTCAGAGTTTATAATGCGCTACGATTGCTTGAATGCAGCACGTATCATGAATAAACACGATCACTCGATGAGAGTAAAAACTATCAAGGTATCTCCTCTTCTTGTGCCCATCTGCTGAGTCAGTGGAGTAGAAAGTGCATCTGTGTGTGTGTGTGTGTGTGTGTGTGTGTGTGTGTGTGTGTGTGTGTGTGTGTGTGTGTGTGTGTGTG
>JBBMJM010158723.1:0-10187 GCA_037832705.1 Centriscus cristatus | reverse complement strand
ATAGCCATTCTGTATTACTCATGTCAGTGGATGAGATAGTTAAAAATAAACATACTTCATTTCTTATTCTAAAGCATTTGTTTGTGTTTTTTTTCTGTGCGTAAGGCTTAATCGGGGTCCTGCAGACATAAAAAGCCCCCCCTCGCCTGTTCTTCTTGCTTGAAGAAACTACAAGCCAGCGAGAAGCAGCAGTATGTGCTGTTCTGAAGACGTGCTGTGTGTGCAATCAATCTTCCTTTTTTTCTTTTAAAATGTTTGTAAGACTAAGACATTTGAAGCAGCTAACAGGACATAGGAACCAGGTCAAATGCAAATTGTGGAGAAAGCGGTGGCAGCTCCTCATTTTAGTTGAAGAGCTACATTCGCAATTTGATCTCAGTTTTGGCAGTATTCTGCTGTTTATCTGTTTTGGGGGAATGCACACGCTCGAGAGGCATTATTACGTAACCCAACAGTGCTGTTGCTGCTGTTGTATAGACCAAATGTGTCTGTTGGTTACAGTTGACTACCCAGGAGCACAGCTGTATGTCCTGGCAGCAGGTTTTAAGGCAAGTGGAAGCGGTCCTCATGCTCCTTCGGATCAATGGACGTGATGCCCGCTGAGCTCAATTTTCCACTTCAAGTCATTAATATGTACTTGAAGGCCATCACACCACCCATCGGAGGGAAGACACAGAACGGGATGTTTCTCTCCTGCATGAAAACACAGTCTTCTCTCACCTGGACGGCTGTGGCAGAGACTGGTGTGAAACTAATCAAATTTGACGTGACTTCACAGACTGCAATGTGCATATGTTATGGTCTGTTTGTTAGATTAATGCAAATTCACAGTGGTACTAAATAATTGGACACTTTAAGAGACAGTAATATTAAATAGGAATATTTCAAAACACTAGAAATATTCAAGGTATGTTCAATAGTAGCAATCCTGTCATTAGTCCTTATCACACCTTTGCCAACCATATCCATTTATGCCCCATAGGGAGTAGCAGTAAAGGTCAGGAAACCATTCATCCTCGCTGTGGGAGAGGATATCCCATCAGCAACACCCCGGATGCAACAGGAGAACGCTGTCATTAACAGAGAAAGGTCAAAGTTGGAATGACACCCCAGATGGTCCTTGTTGTGAGGTTAGCGTGTTATGTTTGACGATTTTAAAGCGCAATAATAACGAGGGTTTGCCACATCTGAAAACACATATCTAACTTTCAGGCTGTCACGCCGTAACAGAGAACGTTGTATTACCTCCGGAGACATGCTGTTCAATGCTCTCATTTCCCATTTATCAGCTAACACATCCAGCAAAAAGTGTTAAAGAGAGTATTCAAAAGGAATAAAGTCCTAATAAACCACAAAGTCAAAAATCCACCTGGGTAACAACAGGAAATAGAAGCAGCTAAGGATTCGCAGATCACAATGCCAGAAATGTGACGACCCTGGTCTCCTCTATGGCAGATAGCGGTGGGCGGGGCCGGGGGACAGCAGGGGAGTGGTAGCGCCTGTGCTCCTTTCCTCCTCCCCGATGCAGCGTTTGGTTTTTGGTTCGGGTTTGTTTTACACGTCACAGCATTACACTGACACTTTGTTTCATGCATGCACTCGCCTACTCCACAGACTTTACTGACTGCACGAACTGCAGGGAAATTCAAACATTTTGTACAAAACGGATACAAGATGGACAAAAAGCTTCATAGGGACAATTCTAAGCTGATTATTGGTGTGTTGCATGCAGTCACAGTTCTGTCGTTCTCATCTCGTGTCGCATGTGTGAGGTGACTGCTGCTCTCACACTCTTCAATCACGGAGCTGATTGTTGGCAGAGTCACTGCAGTGACAGTCACTAATGAGGCTCTCTGGTTACCGGTCTGCAGGTCGGAGAGCCTTCAGAGCAGCTGCAGAGGTCTACCGATATGGAGGATATACTGTAGCTGCCCCTGTGTTTTACAACACTAAGTGCTGGGTTTCTGTGTCTATATAAAACCTGTCCAGGAACCAGGAGGGGGTCCTCTTTGAAGGGCACCACCCTGAGGGCTGGACCCTCTCTCTGTGATGCCGCATCCGAGGATGTGCTTACAGCTCCTTCTGTCTGTGATCAGCGAAGAGGATGGAAGGTGATGCATCGTGTCAGCATCTTTCTTCCCACTAATTAGGTAAACCGCCTTTCTTCAACCAACGTCGGCAATCCTCCATCTGAGTGATTGATGATTTGAGGATGCGACTGTCAGAGACTCTGCGTGGGACACGACAGTCTCTAACCAACCAAAGGAAGCTGTGCGAGGACTCTGCCTGGACTATGCCACGCTTTCTCAGCCCATGCTGCTCTTGTGAGTCATGAAAAACTTGTTGTAACGTGTGACATAGACCAGTCATGATCTATTGTCCATTATATTCCCTGGGACTAGAAAACCATTTTGTTCTTTATGAATGAGCTGAAACATACGAACGATTATAAATTTGTCACATGCTGACCTCTGACCTCCACTGTCTCCCACAGATCAATGACGATCAATGACAGATCTGTCGTCACTCATGCAGCAAATGTACATTAAACTGCACCCGGTGATCAGAATTGTGTGGAAGAGGAAGTGTTACAGAAAAAAGCAGAAAAAAATGAATCGTTTCCAGTTTTGGGGAGTAACAGAGATGAGAGGAAATCGGTGCGTTTGCACATGAAATCTTTTATTCTAAACCATCTGAAAGGTTCTCCATGATTCCAGATGACGTGCCCACATTAACATATTGAAAACACAATTGCCATATCATTTGATGAAAGTCTGATACGGACATGTCTGCAGTGTGACCACTGGAAAAGACATTTAAAAGTCGCATGCAACAGCTGTGGAACTCATGTAGATTTAGAAAATTGTGCATGTGAGTACATGAGCTCTCAGACGGGCTTCTATTAGCAGCTTGTCCCATTTAAAAATGGCCCAAATTTCTGGAAAATAGTCATGAGTAATGACAAATAGCTCTCGTAGCTACTATTGCACATTTGTATGATGTTTTTTATTACACAAAATGAGGCTCAGAGGTTTTGAAAGCGAATGCAGTTATTTCACAGCACAGTCATTAGCCCCTGTGCTTACCAAACCCTCCCACGTACATAAATTACAATGCTAAGTTAGGAATATGCCGACATTCTTAATGAGGCTCATCACTGCAGTTGTGAATGAACGGTTACATTCGACATGCTTGCACTGCGACAGTGATGATATGCAGGCTTAATTAAAAACTGTCAGCATGGGAAAAGAAGATGATGATTTAAAAAAAAAACAAAAAACCCTTGTGTGGGTGGGAAATGAAGTGAGAGATGAGAGCTCTTAAACCTGAATGCACACACACACACAAACATTCACAGCTTCATTCACGCCCACAGATCTTTTCATACGGGTGTTTCAGGGCTTGACATATTATGCAAGGGTCTATCGGCACTAGACGACACTCGTCGACCCCCGTCAGCTCTGACAGCTTGTCTCTCAGTGTCTGTCAATCATAGCGGCCAACCAGAAAAGCAACAGGATGACTGCTGGGGGAGGGGGGGGGGGGAGTGGGGAGGGAGGATGTGCTTTGAGCATCATTCTCGAAAGCTGGGCACGTTTTATCTCCAGGCATCTCTGTCTTTCCAAGTATTGCAGGTCAGTGCAAAAAGTGTAGTCGCGGTTTTATATCGAACACGTCATCATCCTCAGTCAGAATGTCTTTGACTTGATGACACATGACAGATTATTCTACAGTCCTTTGAACTCCTGTTCATGCCGAATAATGGAAGAATGAAAAGAGCAAAACAAATATTCTGGACTTTTGTTAATATGTCACAATAACTGACCCCAGTCATTTAATAACATGAACTGATAATGAAGTGATGAAGTGAGAAAAAAAAAAAAAAAGCGTGACTGCCCAACCAATGATCAATGTAAATAGGAAGCGCAAAGAGTTCCAAAGATCAGAGTGGTTTCTGAAAACACAGAGTCAAAGAGCTGCGAGTCTGCCAACACAGAGGTATGAAGAGGAAGCCTCGTCTGCACATAAAAACATATCTCATCTCCTCCATCTCCTACAGGTGAATCTCTGAGTCTGTTCTCAGGCATTTACCACAAACCCTTTTTTGTCTCATGCAAAACGTTGCCGTGCAGATAGTTCCCCAAACCAGAGGTGAAAATGTAGACTAGATCAGTTCAGCAAATTAGAAACTCCCTCTTCCAAATGAGGATGGGTCATATTTATAGGACATATCCACCCACAACTCACCTCCTCATGCTCCCAGTTCAACTCGGAAAGTAGGCGGCTCAGCATGTCTGTCAGTGAGTCGCCCCGATGTCTTGGAAACAGAGAATATGCCTCCGAGCATTATTTCCATAAATTAGGTACAATGTGATGCATAAGTCAAAGTCTCTGATGGCAAACATTCAACACTGGCATAAACTCAATCCTCCTTCGTCCACCTGCATAAAAGCAGCAAGTACAGATTATATTCATTTCTCTCTTGGTGTTATAGTTATAAAACACACCGGTTGGTTCAACGCCTTCAGCACATAAAGGAAAGTACTTATTCAGATCCAATGTGAGACTGCAGAGGGCTTACTTTGGTCTTGGGGGTGCAGGGTTTAATTTGAGAGTTTGGCACTACGCGGTATCATTGAGAATGGTAGCAAAGACAGGAAGGTGACACTTTTTACAATTATAACAGGTTTAATAGAACACATTTATGTATTTTATGTATTACTAAGGACAGTATTACTGTCATTACACTCGATACTGTCACTACTGTGCTCATGAGTTCAGTGTTTGCTCAGTCAGTCATGCATCAGCGCCTCACACTTAGTTAAGGCACCTTCGGGTGAAAAGCTGGATTTTAGTCAAAAAACAATGTAAGGCATGTAATGGATGTTGTTTCAGGGATGAAACGCCACATTCATTCTGTGTCGAGTTGAGAATGGGTGGTCATTGACGATGATGGGCAGAGAGGATCCTCTTTGTCTGATGCAGATGTGGGGGCCTCTGGGAAATCCGTGGTAGAAAAGCTAGGGCAGTTTGTGACCTTCTACGTTTATTTCTGTAGTCAGTTATATTCTGACCATGAGTGTTCACCTTATATACAGTACATATAAAACTAGATTAGATTCGGCTCAGTCATTACGAAAGCTGCACTTTTGTGCAAAAGGACGTTTTAGTGGAACCTGTGAGCTTGCACAGGTAGACAAGAAGCTCGCTGATTTATTCGAGATTAGGTTTTCACAATTACGGTTTGTTGGCTCCGGTCGGCATGAGTTGATAAGTGTGTGTTCCCATCTTGGTTCGTGTTTTTTTTTTTTTTTTTTCTTTTTGTAAGAAATGCATAAAAAATGGATAACAACAGGCCATCAGATAACATTGGTCAGATCTCCGGTCCCAGACCTGCAGGACAGTTGACGATGGACAGAGATCTCCTGCATTTCTTTCATGAGCTGCTATATATCCAAAAATACAAAACTGACCTAAGTACTGGAGCTTGAACCTGCAGAGTCAGACTGCGACGAAACTGAGTCGTGATGAAATTTGTACATGCAGTTGGTTCCTCCAAAGGTTTCTCTGTGTAGTTATGTTAGTTAGTACTGTTGCTGGTTTCACACTTGCCAAAAACTACACTAAAGGAATTACACACTATGATTTGTTTGAGTAAACCAATGTTCTGTAAACAGCCTGGGACACTCTCAGGGTTCCCGACTACTGCAGAGTGACTCTACTTACTGAGTGCTCATCAGTACAATCAACGTGAACCGTCGCACATGTTCCAGCCAGTTATTTGAGATTTTCCACAATAGCAATCTCCTGGCGGTTGGCACAGTCTGGGCTCAGACCGTTCAGGTAGAGGCTGCCGTTCCTGGTCAAGGCGCCGGGGGCGGGGCTGAGGGACAGAGTCAAGTTAGGGAAACCCTCCCTGTCCTCACACAGGCTGGCTGACAGCGTCCTCTTGCCAGGAGTCATTTCCTGGTTGATGGACGTGTTCATGCCCAGCTCAGAAGACAGCTTGCGCTTGATCGATGCAGCACGTTGGAACTTGTCATAAATGTCAACGCTTAGCCGTCGTCGGGTCTCTTTGAACTCGGCCGACACGTTTGCTGTCCACTCAGCCGCATGAGCCCGAAACTCACCAACCTGCAGAGAGAGAGAGAGAGAGAAAACCCACGATCAAACCCGACTGGGTCGTTCCGACAGTGTTAAAAATGGCTGCTATTCTTCAAAACTCTAAATGTGTGCCACTACCTGAACTAAATGAACTTTCAATTTGTATCACTGTTTTAAAACACGTTTTCTGTGATTGTGTAAATGTCCTCTCTTGTGTTTTCGCTGTCCTCTCGTAATTGAGTTTGGTCGGTGTAGATGTGTGTCTGGCTGCGGTGCCGGCCGTGTTTTCTCTGCCCGAGCACTAATCCATTTCACCTGCTGTGCCCGCACATCTGCTCTCCGTCATCTACTCCCCTTCTACATCCTCACTTCCACACATGTCTCCTGCAGTGCACATTTTTTTTTTAACCTTTTTGCATTTCTTCATCGCTGCCTCGCCCTCTCTAACCTGCTTCTGTCTCCTCCCTGTAGCTTTTTCAAAGTACTTCGTTTCCCAATTAATTCATGAGTTCAGCATGTGCTGGCACAAGAAGCTTTTAGGCACATTTTGTTTGTTCTTTACAGTGCTTGAGAAGACAGCTGTTCTCATTGAACAGCTTTGTATGCAGCTGTATAGATGAGCTCACCTGGACAGGTGTGTTTCATTGGGGCACTTCTCTGACATGTTACGTGTTTGTTAAATAAAATGTCAAATTATTGTTAACCTTATGGTCAGTTATAGCTATTGCACACATCCAGCCCCACAATTCATCCATGGCTTTGGGTAAAAATAGACACCTCGTTGGTGAATACACTCAATATTTCGCTCCAGAACACTTAAAACCAAAGTGACAAACACAGCAAAAAAATGAATGGGCATCTGGGTCCAGTCTTATAAAAGACATAAAATCACCACCAACAGTTCCCGAACATGAAACCACGAAGCCAATCTTTATGTCGACAAAAACAACAACATAACTTGAGTTTGAAGGATTTTGTTTATCGTCATCAACTGGAAATTGGTTCCATCTAGTGCATCACTTTGAGTTTGTCACTGTCAGAGCGCAGCTCCACATACCTCCTCTTTAGTTTTCTTGGAGATGACCCGAAACCAGTCTCCAATCATGCTGAGAATTGCAGCAAAGTATGCCAAGCCCACCAGGATCCACAACAACACCACCGGCTTGTAGTAGTTCAAATATTCTGGACTGTCTGACCCACCTGCAGAAGAAAAGCAGCCTGAGTGCAAAGAGAAGTGGAAAAAAAGCTGCCTTACTACTAACACATTCACAAACTAATGCATTAGTAAAAGCACAAATGTTTTTTTTTTCTTAAACTGAATAAAACAAATTTGATCTCACTCATTCTTTGTCAGGACGTACATACACATACACCATTTAGTTTGTTTTTCTGGTCCTTCTACTGTCATTAATCTACCGTATGTGTTATTTACTGCAGGGTCCACATATAAATGAGCTTTAAACAAGCCCATAAACAAGCTGGAAACAGCCTGTCAAACCAGCAGTAGACAATAAGGGTTAAATTATTAGTAGGATATAACTATAAGCCAAAATACTTTGTATGGTGGGGACTTTACAATAACCACAAAACAAACCAATAAGCACATTTCTTCATTCAGGCACTGCCACATTTACATTTAATAATAGGATGCACATAAAATGCTATGAAAAGCACACTTATGTCATGAAATAGGGAGTTATTTTATTTAGTGTGTTCATTTATAATGTATTTATTTATTTATTTTGCTTAGCTGATGAGTGCTAAGAGTCAGAGTCAGAGCCACTGCAGCTGTGCACATCTGTCTGTGTGCAGAACACAACAAGGACGGCACATACTGTAAGAACATCACAAGACAAAAGAACAGAGGAACACAGAGTGACCTTTTTCACCGGCGACAAAATCTCCAAAGCCAATTGTGGTGAGGGTAATAACAACAAAGTAGATTGACTCAAGCGCGCTCCAGCCCTCGATGTGCTTGAAGATGACGGCTGGCAGGGCCACAAAGATGAGACAGCCAAACAGGACGAAGAGCAGCGTGGAGATGACGCGGATCTTTGTCTGGCTGACTTTCCACTTCTGTGGTGAGAAGAAAAAACAAACAAACCATGTTTGTGAAGGGAACGAATGAATTCCTGTGATGAACACTGTCACGACATGTGAGTGTTAAAACGGGGTTTTGAGGTTCCTGTGACTCACGGGATTTGTTTTCTTACAGTTACTATGCTTTTGTTTTCGAGGTGTGACTACAGTTCAATTCTCACAATGCATGGAATATTCCTCCTTATTCCATAGGTGAGATATAATGCACGCAAAAATTATATTTGGGGGGAGGAAAAAAACACTTGAAAGCAAGCTGAGTTCTAGTTTTTGTGCACATTTCCAATTGTGGTGACTCACATCCGTTGACTGTGACTTTGCCTTGATTCTAAAAGTGCCAAGCAAATGTGACATAACATTTAGAGTCAGATGGCGCACCCACTCCAACTGGCACGTCATGTGACTTCAGCTGTAATGTCAGCGTTAGCGTGCTTTCATAATACATCATTGTACATTCATTACAGTTACAGCTTGTCCTCTCAACTGTGAAGATTTGATTTGATTTGAGCCCTGCGCTCCTCTTTGGATCACATCAGAGTACACCAGTACATCAGAGTGAACTCTGATGTACTTTCCTCTTGGAATCCACTGACAGCAGTGTGTTAGCCAAAAGCTAAACGCCTCAAAGGGGAAACATACACATAAACACCGCAGATCCGTGAGTCTAAGATGATGACCTGCATGGAGTGCAGCGGTGTGTACTGTTGCTGACTGACGGTTTTTGACGTGACGTGATGTCCCGGATGTGCTTGAAGCAGCTTCTCAGCTCCGTCCTACTGCACAGGGAGTGACGCCACATAGCACAGTGACAAACTATTACACTCATAATGTACGAGTATCTCTGGGAAATTTCTTTTCTTTGAATCTAAAAATAAGTATGACCTTTCCTGAGTTTAAACAAAAGAAAAAAAAAGGACAGCTCAGGCTCAGGGTCATCTTGAACCAGCCCACAGTTATGCTGCTGTTGGGCAAGACTGCTCAGAGAACTGTCATAAGATATTGAAACCCCTCCGTTCCTTGATCCTATTATATAGATATAGACTTTATAAATTCTCAGAACTATGCTCATGTTTGGGCCCCATAATCACCAAGAGAGAATTATAACTTGTTTCATTTTGGGCCACTGCATGTGTCCAAGTTGTGAATCCAAGACTTTCATGTGAGCTGTTGTCATAACTGATTTGAGTCTTTAACATATCGTTGACTGTTTCTAGCATGAAATTCTTGTTGCTTTCTATTCTAAGCTTTCTATGTTAGAATTCTGCAGACATGGCAACCCCATAAAAAACTGCATCCACTGTATCCACACAGGTGAGACAAAGGCAAATCACGAGCTTTGAGCCTTGTGCTGTTATTGACAAAGACAATTTAAGTGCAGGTTGCAGAGATGTGGGACTGTGCTGTGCGCACGAAACACGGAGGTGAAAATGAAGACATTCTCACATGAATAAAACAAGCTCACCACGATCATCTTCTCCACTTTAGCGATTCCCTTCCCAAAAATAGTGCCAAGCTCGTCTCCAACACCGGCTAATAAGAATCCAAAAAGAGGAATCCCCAGCAGGGCATAGATTATGCAGAAGATCCGCCCACCTTCTGTGTGAGGAGAAATGTTCCCGAATCCTGACGGAAACAAAACATTTTTAGTTCCATAGGCGAACTCAAGCATCGGCGTTTAAATGTCAATATAGTTGATATATTCGTTAGATTTAATGTATTGTACATACTGACTCTTATCTACGAAGATTGTTTGTTCACTGGAGCAAAACCAAAATGCAATCTAAGTTTGAAATAGATTTAATAGCGACGGAAACTTATCAAAGCTTGAGTGTGGGATCAGCAGCAGCCTTTCATGGCCTGGGTGAATAGTATTTTCTGATTGTTTGCACCATAGAAATGTCAGTGGGTGGAGATGGAGGATGTGTAAAGAATCTTGCAATGAAATCTGAAAAGGACATTATTAAAATGAAATTGCAAAGGATGAA
>JBBMJM010158722.1:0-10530 GCA_037832705.1 Centriscus cristatus | reverse complement strand
CCGCACGGCCACGGTGAAGCTCTGGATCGGCTCGGATAAATAAAGGGAAAAAAAACATTAGCTAAATTTTTAGACTAGACGAGAACGTTTTTTTTTCACCCTCCTGCGCATCAAATATTGTGACTCTGCCCCCTTCGCAAGCTTCTGAGAGTTGACCAATCAGGGGGGGAAAAAGGCTTTTCTCGTCCCGTTTCTAGACGATGAAACAGGACTACGGGTCCACGTTTTGAACGTGGTCAACTCTAGTTGTGTTGTAATACGATAGATACACAGACAGATACACACACGCGGACTGTCACATACACTGTTCAACATTGGATGGAGATGGATTTTGAATGTAATCATACAAAGCTCAGTCCTGAAATTAAACTACAGAGCTGGCCGTTGTGTCCTCTAGGAGTAGTCTGGTTGGAAATGGCAACTTATCTGGTTAAAAGCGTTTTTGTTTTTTTTTGTCGCGATAATACCATTTGCATAATTCAATGAAGCCGTGGTTTTCGGTTGACCGGCGGCTCTTCTGCCTTATGAACCTCCGCCTCCACTTGCATGCGCGCCTCCTCTCATCGTCTCTGCATGACCGTCCATCTCTTTGTGACCTGACACGTGTCCTGCAGCATCAATGTCGGGAGTCTTTGTGTGAGTGAAGTCCTCAGCATGGCTTCAATCTGCCTGTCTGTCCCCCGCTTCCCCTCAACGATTGGCGCAGTTTGAAACGTGCATGATGGTGGTCATCACAGGAAATTGCCCACATTCCTCATATTTGTCATTTTTGCATCAGATCTAGTGTCATCATTCGCCACTCCCTCAGTCAATGTTATCAATCCCCTTCACTTGTTGCTTTTCTCCGTTTTGTGAAATTGATCATAAAAATCCAGCTACTCCACTCGTCCCCCACTGCTGCACTGAACCAATTTTGTTTGCTTGATTTTATTTCTTCCCCCTTCCGACTGTCGACTGCCGGGATGGCCCCTCTTGTCCTTCGTTGTGGATGAATGTCTTCTCTGTGTGAGTTCAACACATTTAGTTAAACGAGACTCGCCAAGAACATGTTTGTGATGTAAAATGTGCAACAACAGAACCACTGACACAAGCTTCTATATAGCTTCTATATATATTATATATATATATACATACATATATATATTCAAAGACAAAATATAAAGAGCACCACTGGGATCTTTTCTAAGAATGTATTTTGATTATGTAAATGAGCACTAAGACAAAAAAAGACCTGTCATGTCGTCTCTCATATACTTTGGTTATGAGAATAAAAACAGCAGCGTCAAATAAATGCATGGTGATCTTCTGTTCTCTGTTTCAAATAAAATGTCTATTTACCTGCACTGCGTCAGTCAGTGAGACTGTATTGTGAGGTTGTCCAGCCGTTACCACAGAGCTTTGGATGGTAAAAACATTCTGGGTGGGGGTGTGTGGTGGGGGGGTTGGGGTTGGGGGGTTGTTTCTCTGTGTTTGCGTTTCGCTGCTGCTGCTGCTGCTGCTGCTGCTATCGACCCAATCAGCCTCTGCTATAATGACCTTTGTGTAACTGATAGAGGGAATTCACTCCATTTAAAGCATCTCACTGCAAGGGTTTTGCATTTACTTGCAAATAAAGACAAACATTTCCAGAACACCGTTGCTTGTCTTTTGTTGTTGTTGTTGTTGTTGTTGTTGTTTACGTGGGGGAAGATGTGGGAGTGGAGAGGTTGACTACCGCACAAACAACGTGAAATAATGGAAGGTCGTATTGAGCTGATAATAACAGAGTTTGCAACAAACAGCACGGTTCTCTCCCGCCGACTGCCTCCGTACGTGCTGGTTGTCATGGCTCAGAGAGTCACCACTCCGAGTGCCTCTCGGCGCCATGGCAACACAACAACTCAAGTAAACTGTGCTGGGAGTCTGATTTTTTTTTTTTTTGACTGGCAGTCTGTTTGTGAAGCCAAAATTCTTATTTACTGGAGTTTAACTCTCCAGTTTCACTCACAAGCACAAAGACGGTTCATGGGAAGGAGCTGGCCGAGGAGCCGGTGATCCTGCTGCTGCCTTCCGTGCTGGAAGACGGTGACGGTGAGACGGAGAGAAGACAGACACCACAGCTGCAGCAGGTAGGAGGTCCAGCAGGTGGAAGGCGGACAGGATGTACTGTCCAGCTGTCAATATTTATGAAAGCAGGAGTCTGACTCATGTTGTAAACTGGCAACGTTCTTTGGCCAAAAATGGCGAGTAAATGTCTCCTGACATGTCTGCAGCGTTTTCCTAATAGAAAGGTTAGAGATATCTCATTTTTGTGTTGCTCTTTTGATTGATGTTCCCCTTGAGGGGAATCATCTGGTTATTTTTAGGGGGAAAGGGGGGGCATAGAACATAAAAAATACAAATAGCAGCATAACGGTCAAGAATGGACTCAGAGCCTCTCTCCCTCTGTAATGCCCGTGATGTCTTGCATCTGTCATGGTGAAGAATGTTTTCCGCCATAAACCGGCAACTTTTCCCAGAGAAGAAGTGGTGGGTAGAATGGGTGAGGAAGACTTCAGTACAAGAGGTTAATGGGAGGTGGGAAGAAACGAGTGGGAGGGAAGTGAAGAGGTTACAAAGAAGGAAGGTTACAGGGACACAGCGAAAATAGTCTTTTCACGTTATTAGGCCTTCCGTGCGAACAGTCAGGATGTCGTGTTTTCTCTATCCAGCAAAGTCTGACAGAGGTTGACATGCGTGGGCGAGAGGACCAATGCTCAAAGCCCGTGCCAGACGGAGGTGAAGAGGAGGGTGAGGCGGAGGGAGCAGCTGAAGAGGGTGTGATCTCTGACGAGGACAGCGATCCGGAGCTCGGAGGTGAACTGAGCTCGATCGAAACGAATCCAGAGGAAGAGCCCGCCGAGAAGTCATTGTTTAATGAGCAGAGGTGTGATGTTCCCTCATATGAGAGTGGGCTCTTTGATAATGCCAGATTTGTGCCCTTTAATTATCTGCCTAGCGCATCAATGTAGTGTGATCCTGAAGATCACACGTTGCTAAGTCAAAGCCACCCTGCCACCTTATTTGCAAATCGCTTTGCCTGCTCCCATCTTCTCCATATTACATTTCTGAAAAGAAAAAAAAAAAAAAAGAGGCAGGCAGCAACTCCTACACTCTCCCGCCCACACATGTGGTGCTGTTCTGCATCTTAATGAGTCCATCTTCGTCGCCAGTGACTCCTTTTCACCATCTGGTTTGAATGAGCTCCCCTGACGGGACCTAAATCAGCGTCACACTCGAAAGGTCCTCCTGACAACGAGGCACTGACAGGGGCGCAGTCCCGGGCAGACGCCATCGCTTGTGTTTTATCTGTGTTGCAGATAAGGAGAAGGCACACGACCGCACAGGCCAGACGGGCTACATAGCAGCATGTGAAAAGTTACAGGTGGTGCCGGCCTCGTACTTCCTGCAGCACATGCAAAACACAGAGTTATCGATGACACATCGTGGTCTGGGCCCTCAGGTATGGGAATGTGGATTTCAAGAGTCTTGAGCGATTTCCTGGTGTGATTTCCTTCATATCGGACTAGGAAACTGAATATGACCTCATGAAAATGATCTGTTCAAACTTTCTTTTTTCTTTTTCTTTTTTTTTATGGATGTGAGATGCGCTGACCAATTTAAAAGGTCCATATGAGTTCAGGCTCAAAGCTAAGCACATTCAATATGATCAGACCCTGGTGGCATCAGCCCAGATCAGCCCACAACTTTGTTCAGTAAATTACTCATTAATTCACAGTCACATTCTCCTCCGGGAGAAGTGTGTTGATCACAGGAAGGGCAGAGAAGTGTGGTGTTAAGTTCTCTTCAAGAGAATTCATCATGTATGTACATATTAATGCAGCACTTTACATATTAAACGATATTCAGTCTATTTAAAAAGAGAGAGAACTTGAGACTTTAAATAAGAAAAAGGTAAATAAGAGATAAATGCATTAAAAGAAGCATGGGAATAAATAATATATATATTAATTACTTGAATATGTACAATTGTACATCAAGAATTTGGGATGTTATTTGTGGTGAATACCCCCAATACACTGGACCAAAATGAACTCTTCACATTCACTATGGTTGAATATTCGACAGGTTCTGTCTCTGTGTCGCCTCTGTTTGCATTTCATCATGCATTAACTCTCCTTTGCACCGAATGATTGTGGATCACAAAACAATCCAGAATGTTCCGCCGACCATTCTGTGTGAGATATTCTGATATTGAGCAGAGATGATTTCAGCTTCCAGACATCCAATCACACGGGGTCACTCACTATCATGATGACAACTGACGGACTCAGCACACTGGCTCCCATCTGCAGGATTAGAGGTGAAAACCATTAACCTATGAGGAATAACGCTTCTCCAACGTGTAGGAGTTTATGAAATTTGCTGCCCCTGCAGCCAGGTCGAGGTCAACGGGACGAGGACAGCTGCTCTCAGGTTGTTACGTGTGCAAAGACGCTCACACAGCTGCGATTGTTTCCATACAGAAGCCGTGCTGTCACACGTCAATTCGCCGCGGGGCCAAAAACCGCTGCAAGAGAATTCTAGGGCAGTTTATGTTGAACACCAGCAGACACACACAAACGTGCAACGGGTTTTTGGCTGTAACGTTTGACCGAGTCACGGCTTCAAATGTTCACGTACGTGTCTAGCTACGTTTCTAAACTCCTAACGTCTGTACATCCTGCGACACGACGTGCTGCTGCAGGCTTCCGCGGGGCGACGCTGCTGTAAATTGACGTTGTCGGGTCAACCTTGGTCCTTTCAAAGAGGATCTGGCTTCTACATCGTCACTCAGACAGATGAAATGAGTTTTTGCCTGTCAGTCACTGGGAGAAGAAAGTACAGAAAACACAGTTCAGGTAGAGTACATATATGTACAGAAGCGGTGACGCATGCTGTCCGTTTTCATACAGCTTTGTACAATCATCGTACTCATTATCTCTGCTGGAAAATGTGGTTTTCATGTTCTGCAAGCATCGTTGCTGACCCACGCCTCCACACACAGATCCCTTCATTCATCTCACACAGGTTTAGTGCCCCCCCAACCCCTTCCCCTTCCCCATCCCCTCGCTCTCTCTGCCCACCTGCAATTTTTTCAAACTAGAATAGAGATAAGAATAATACTGCACTGGACAAACGGAAGAATTTCACTTTGAGGGTTGGCTGTGTGTTCGCAGGGCACCAAAGCACTGGCGGTTCCCCTGGTAACCAACACTTCAATACTGAGGCTGAACCTGCGAGATAATTGGATGGAGGCGATGGGTGGAGCCGCTATCGCCAAAATGTTAAAGGAAAATTATTACATTACAGGTGGTTTTACTCGGCACTCAAGCATGCACACAATCTCTGCTGCTTTCATCCTCTCACCTTGTAGAAACCTTCACCTTTCGAAACACACAAATGGCATGCTGCAGCACACGATGATGATGATTATTTAATGATAATAATATCACTTCAGGAATGACTCACCTGTACGTGCTGCATATCCAGTTATGAGCAGTTTTATTACAGCTGAAAAAAAATGCAGTAGTATGTTGTTTTCAAGGACTATGCAGCAAATGAGATCTGATGAGATTTGAACTGAGTTTCTTGCCCATTAAAACAAGGGAAGCAATTACTACACATTTAACTATCTAACGTGAGGAAGCATCGGGACGTGTGCCCATCTGAACTAAACTTAAGCCTCATGCGGCTCATTGTCAGATGTCACATGGTTGTTGCCATGGCTGCAATGTACCTGTTTAACTTCATTTAAGCTTTTCACACATGAATTATAAGATGAGAGAGCAGTATTTTTTGCCCCGTACTCTTGGAGGCGGTTGCAGAGGTGTCCAGTATTGGTTTTGAATAGCTTATTTAGTACGGTAAAAACGGACTCTCTGTCAATTTACAGCCCACTGGAGGTGAAAAAGAGAACCGATTAATAACAGGAATTACAATAATACCAATGATCAGCAGCAGTATAATGAGGGTACAGCATGAACACTAAAACTTTCAGAAGTTGTTCTGGGGAGAAGAAGAAAGAGAAGTGGAAGGTAAAGATACACTAATAACTATGGAATGTGTGGAGATGGAGAGAAAGCAATGGCAGCACAATATCCTTTTGATATAAAGCCCCAGAGAAAGCACATTCTACTGACCTGGCGTGTAAACTAAGAAATAAACTTTGACTCATTTGAATCAAATGCCTTCTCTGTACATGCCTGACCATTGGGTGGGTGTGTTCTTCAGAAGTGGACCTCTCAGACAACAGGCTCGGGGACGACGGAGCCAGAGCCATGGCAGGAATGCTTGTGAAGAACAGCACTCTGGTCAGCCTCAACCTGTCAGGAAACCAGCTCACAGACCAGGCTGCCGAGCACCTCGGCCCCGCTCTCATCTCCAACACCAGACTGCAGCGCCTTGACCTCAGCTACAACAGTTTGGGAGAACGTGCAGGTAGCACCGAATTACCACTGCGTAGGACAGCTCGCCTATTTTCCTTGAGCCCTCATAGAACATATTTTTATGAACTGATATTAAAGATTTATACTGATAAATATCCTCCCACACGTCATTAGTCACACATGATAATACCGAAGCTCAGACACTATCATGTATGTTATCGCCTAAATATTAGACACAGCGCTTCCTCTCATTAGGCTGTCTAATTTCAAGTCTAATTTTGTCTTTGTCTTTAAAATTGTCTTTGTCCAAGCAGCACATTAGTGTCGATCAGCCACAGATGGCGCTCTAAAGCTGGATTCATGCTTCTGTGTTGAACCTATGCCAACCCCACACCATATGTGGGTGTCCCACACTGTCACGTCTGTCTGCATGGAATCTCAACGCTTTGTTTCCGATTTTCTGGTTATTTTTCTTTGTTTTTTTCAAGGAACGTTGAGTGAAAGTGAGCGTGTCTGGTTACCACAGTAACTCCAGCAAGCTGTCTATAATTTTTCGTTCAGTTTCACACTCAAAGAAATCTCCTTTTGGGCAGTTCTACACTCCCGTTCAAATGTTTGAGGTCATCCAGACAATTTCAGTTTCGCATCTTCTCTAATCAACAGTTTTCATCTGTGCAAACATAATTGTGCAAAGGTTTTCTAATCCCCATTCACCTTTTAACACCATTAGCTAACAACATGTAGCATTAGAACACCGGAGTGATGGTCGGTGGAAACGACCTCTGTAGAAGGACGTAGATATTCCATTAAAATCAGCTGTTCCCAGCTAGAATAATCATTTACCACATGTCTAGACGAGTCTGATTCATTTCGTGTTATCTTCAATTAAAAAAAGGTGTTTTTTTTCCAAAAAGGAGGACATTTGTAAGTGATTCCAAACTTTTGAACGACAGTGTATTTTCCTGGTAAAAACGAGGAACCGCTTCAGGTCCAATCCCAGTTGCTGCCATTGTCGGTACAGCCATGACTCGCAGCTTGTTAAAGAGGGGAAAAAAAGTCTTAAGAGGATTAAGAGATCCAAACACCAATGTAAATTAGACTGATTTTTTTCTCTCAATTCTGCTGTGGAGCTGAAATATTTAAGCCGTTCAGAGAAGAGAAAACAGTAAATTAGTATCATCTCTCACCTTTCCTGGCTGACATTGACATTTGAAAAGTAAAAAAACAGCATTTCCACCTCTGCGGAGCCCTTGGGTACAACCCATGACTCCGGCAGCTGACAACACGTTCCCGTACCTCCAGGTTAAATCACCCAACACGTCAACACGCTTCTGCTCTCTCGTCTGTCTTCCCAAGCACCAACGACTTTCTATCGCCCTGACCGAAATGAACGATGACTCACTGAATATGAACGGAGCAGATGTGTTTAACAGTATATCAGGTGTAAACCAGAGATCAGTATTCATTGCGATAAAAGCGGCAACAGCTTGCTTTAATGTTGCCGACTTGTTTCGTCGCGGTGTGAAAGGACAGCAGCCAGCAGCAGAATGTGGCATTCAAAGGTCAGGAACATTCACCTTCATCAAAACCTCTGTTCAATTATCCTCTGGAGGAGTTTTGTGACAGGCAACCGGTGGAAGGATTGCACACCGAATATGTTCTGAGCTTGTGATTTTTGGGCGATTGGGTATATGTGTCTCGTTGCCATGTGCGTGCTTACGATTCATCCTCACATATTCAATTCTGCCTCCGCCGCTGCAGAAATATCAAAGGACATGCTCACACATTCGGAGTGGCTTCTTCCATATAGCAGCTCCCTGAGAGACGGAATACAAATCCAACTGTGACATTCATCTTCTGCTTTTATTACTTTCTCAACCAAGTGTTTCTATGGTTATGAGCAACGTTTCATGATGTACAAGTGGACGAGAGGACGCCCATGTTGTTTTCCGCAGAGCCTCTTCAAAACCTCGCTCATCGATGCTTTATGGCTACAAAGCAAACGATGGATTTAAATAAATTTCAATAAACTATGCTCCGGTCACAACCGAAAACATCTGTGCCGTCCAGGATTTCTCTATCTTTTGACTGAAAGTTATTCCTGAGTTGTTGCGCTGACATCCTTCAACATCTGCACAAGGATCAGGATGTTGTACGACTCTCCTGTTATTGTATATTTCTGAAGATGTCTAATTTTTTTAAATTTCGAGCACTTTTCCAAAATCCCAAGGGTTTACCAAAGTGCCTTACAAGATTCAGTATACAATACACACACACAGTATGAAGGCTGAAAAAAACCCAACAAATAACTCAGCAAGAAAGAGGTGGGGTTTTAGCAAGGATAGAAAAGTTGCAATGAATTGTAATGAATGTGCCGTGGCAAGGAGGTCAAGGTTGTGGGTGCAACTACAGCAAAAACGACATTTCAGATTTAATATTGACCAGGAGATATTTAGTTGCTGCATATTGAGTCCACATTGATGTTGATACATATACGACGTATGAGCTGAATTAATTTTGCAGTACTACTGCGTTGACAACATAAAACAAGAGATATAGAAAGAACAAGTCTCATCAGAGGCCATAGCTATGCATTTCGTACACCACTGACACACACACACACACACACACTCAGTCAGTTGTAGCCTATGAGCCCAATCTCTGATTACTATCTGATGAAGATTTTTTGCACACTGTTGCATTTTCACTTTTTTTCCCACCATGTTTCCAAAGGGCGAACCTTCAGAGACGCTCTGCCTGAGAACGCGGGGTTGCTGTCTTTAAGTCTTGCCTGGAATTGCATCAGAGGGCAAGGAGCTGTCATGCTGGCCCAAGGCCTCGGGGTAACACACACCGTTATCAGTCTGTTAACTCATGCAGCTCATTCGAGTCGAAAGATGCTTGGACACTGTGGCAGTAACTTTTCAAAAGTCACAGCAGATTGAGAATTGTGACATGAATTGTTTTCATCAGTCTGTCTCTGAAATGATTTGTTCTAACACAAAGTGAGTGGGAACAGAGACATCTTGATTCTTGACGCTGACAGACGGAGTCAAAGGTCAAAGGACTTGACATGAATCCATCATCTTTTGATTATAAATTTACCGGTAATTTGTTCTTTTTCACATGCGGATCACTTCAAGGCCGCAGATAATTCAACCTGGGACTGAAATAAATCAGATACAAGTCTGATAGGTCTCTCTCTCTATATATATAGATATACTTTATATCTCACACTACTAGGACATGTCCATTGGGTCCGACTGGGCCCAAACGTCGAAGATTAGATGAATATACATAACATGTTCTGACAGATTTTTCTAAATTCACATTCTGAGGGATGCAGACCACTCTCTCCCCTCAGGAACTCCTCATTTAACTTGCTGAAATACAGCTGATTTTTTTTCTTCTCCTTTTAGGGAAACATATTTCTCAGATCTGTGGACTTGTCATATAACGGACTAGGGAGAGAAGGGGCCATCGCTTTAGGACAGACGCTGAGAGAAAATGACATCTTGGAAGAGCTGAATTTGAGGTACGTGACATTCTCTTGACATTTGATCAGCATGTTCGCTGATGGCGGAGTGCAAAGAGGAGCTGGAAGTAAATTTCAAAACATTTCTTAACGAGATCACTCTCTGCCTTCCGAGTTATTGCTGATTCGTGTCACTCATCTATATTACTTCAGGGGACTGAAGTAGCTGTCCAGTTCAGTGCTCGCCTCACAAACTTCAGGACATTTGTGCTACATGGATGAAAACCATTTAAAAATAACACGTTATGATTGCTTCTCTCACACTCCAACACACCATTTTGGGTTGTTTCCTGGATTTGTGTCTTTCCACAGTAACAACCGAATACCCCCTGAAGGCGCCATACACCTCGCCATGGGCCTCAAAGAAAACAAGACAATCAAATCCCTGAACGTAAGCTGTCGAAAAGAGATTGGTTCCAGCGTCAGACACAACGGGGGGCATCAGTGGATAAAATGGGATAAACGGATCACAGAACTTTGTTTTAATGTTGTATTGTGAGCATAACCTGCGAAGAAGAGATGGGACAGTGAGAGAACAGAAGAGAACAGGCTAGAGTACAAAGAGAGGGCAAGGGAAGTGAAGAGGGA
>JBBMJM010158569.1:0-10195 GCA_037832705.1 Centriscus cristatus | reverse complement strand
TTTGTTGTTATTTGTACTCGACATGCGCTTGCGCGACGGAGATGTATCCAGTGCTTCTGCACCGCCTCTGGCGGTCAGTAGGGACGACATAGAACTGACAGTGGTTGTTTAGACGGACTAAATGATGTGAACCCCTCTCACCTGTCCTTGGGACAACTCAACAAGACACAGAAAGGGATGAAGCGTTCATTCTGGGATAAAAGCCCTCCAACCTGATACTGTGCTGCCGTCCTGAAGGATCTTTGTACAAACGTTTAGAGGTGATTAGCGGAATGTGACCGAACCTTCATCTCAGCTTGTCTCTGCCTTCATAAAACACCCGAGGGTTCACGGAGGCAGATTGGGAGGCTCAACGGCGCCGTGACTCAACTTGTCTGTGTCGCCTGAGTCATCACACAGGAAATGGACGAGTGCATTTAGTGAAGATCTCTGCGCTGCTGAAAAAAAGAATTGGCAAAGAGATGAAGCAAGAACAGACTCAGAGATTCATTACTGATTTTACGAGGGGGGTTCATCTCAATAGAAGTCCGAATGAGAAGGGCGCTAGCAGTCTCACTCATTGATGTGTGAGAGGAAAAAAAACAATTTCAGCAAGATACGAGCACGAGTTTGTCAGGAGCACCGTCTGTCTGATGTCTGGGGAGGTTTTTGCTCATAGCCCCTCCCACAGCTTGAGCCCATTTTATGCTTGATGCGACACGCTTCCTACAGAGTAGGGTACGGTGTCTCGTATGGTGTCGGGTATGCCGTAGCCTCACATCACCTTTCCAGTTATGTAACTATGCGACCTTCACAGAAGACAACTTGTGTCACGTGACTTTCCCAGGTGTAAGAGTATCACTTCTTTGGGAGATTAATGTGATGGCCATCTTATCGATCTTGTCTTGTTGACAAGATCCGCCCACTTTCACAGACAAGTAGAATACGGCGTACACTGAGTGTTGATCCAACACAGAAGCTTCAAAGTCGAGGCACATCCTATTCACAACGTGCAGGCTGATTGCTGGAAGCGTGTCAGGATGATGAAAGGAGGTTTACATTGGAGTTAATGATAATAATTCTGGGTTTGCATCAGATGCCAAAGGCCACGACATCTCAGCATGGCTGTGTTTCATGAGCCGTCCAGAGAGTTCTTCTCAGTTGGAAGTGTCAGAGCTCCCTGTGGAGAGTGACCATACCGCAGTGGACGCAGTGGAAGTCAGAGGACTGGAAAAACGCTGCAGACATTGGCGTCTGTCTCCTGGACAAAGGAGCCCTGGCTCACGTACCGGGTGGAAGTGTGTATTCGGTGTCACAGCATCGGTGTCTAATGGTGACAGATCCCAGAGGGGGGTGGTCACGGGCTCAACCGATGCACAGGGAATTGCAAACGTCACACTCTGACGTCAACATACCTCCAACAACAAGGGTTTCCCAGAAGTTCACAGCCTCGAGGGCGCCGGTGGGTAAATCAGAGTCTAAATATGTAATTTACCTTGTGACGGTCGATGGAAGGTGTGTTTGTCGTGTGTGTGTGTGTGTGTGCTATCCACGGTCAGTGATGGAGACATGGCGTCACGATGAGTTCACAGCTCACGCTTTGATCTGCTAACGATCACCGTAAAGACAGCAACATGAATGGAGCAGGTGGAGGAACCGATGACACTTGTCAGCTTTCAGGAACCGTTTTCTGATGGTCATGTGATTATGGTTCTCCAGACTCCAGAGGATGCTGCGCAGACGTACGGTCAGTGTTAAAGGGAGGAGGAAGGAACTGTCGCAAAGGTTCTTTACCCACTTCAATTGTCATCTGGTGTGTTATAGAAAATTCAAAGAACTTCAAGGGGTTTGGGGACTGTGGTTCGGAGGCGGGGTGCCCCCTGATGTGAGAGTAGGGGAAACGCTGAACAGCATGATCGTAGATGATCGGAGCCAGCAAACACCAGAGTCAGGAGATTGGATTGAATCAAGCTTTCTTTGGAACATGTGCGGACTGGTACAATGAGATGTGCCAACTTAACAGTCAGAACAGGGTGGGGATTGGGGATGGGGATTGGGGTTGGATAACTGTGTCCAGTGCGTTTCCTCTTTAGCACGGCCACATCGTTTCACGTCTATCTGCAGCTTGGTAACATGTTAATTGGCTGCAGGACATCATCACCTCCGCTGATTCGGTACCATGTGATTTGTTCATGTGGGGCCGGATGACTCAGACACACACACGACTTGAGTAATCAAATGTGAGGGATACTTCAGGTTTGTTGACTTTCTCATAAACTGACAAAGCCTTTGGGAAAAGGACGGCTACTGAAAGGTAATCGTCGGCAGGAGATTGGAGGAACCGTCTGCTCCATTCATGAAATATCTGTAATCGGGGAATCCATCGGAGGGCTTCTTTGTATCAGTTGTCAGTTTAGACACAAACGGTGAAAATACTTGTGCTGTCAGTTGATTTAAAAAAATAATCGAATTAATTACAGGCTTTTGTATTTAATTAATCGAATTAATCACATTTTAATGTAATATCTGCTAAAGGTCTCCCTATGAAGAATTTGATTTCTAGGATATTAAAAAATTGTAGTGCATGACTAATCAATTGAATACAGTAAGAAGAGAAGATTTAAAATCTTTTTTTTTATTATTTCTGAACTGTGCTTCATAAATGAAATCCAAAAGTAAAGGTCAAGCACAGTTAGGTCAGGTGCATTATTCAGGGAAAAATACCAGTTCATTTAGAAGTGTTACTTCAGTCAGTTTCTTCAGGGTAGCATTTTTGGATTGTGCACTTTCGACCTGTCAAATAGTGCCACCACTGCTTATTACCACGTCTAAACACTTCGATGCACTGGTATTATTGTCTAGTGAAGTCAGTGGTGGTTGAAAATAAAGGTAATAAGCAGTGGTACCTACAAATCACAAGGTTAGCATCAGTCAGCCAGTCTCTGTTCTTTTTGTTAATAAACTTGCCATTCAGTGGTCCGACTGAAGACACACTTGCATCATCCTTCTGAGTCTTGTCCATGTCTGTTATTGCTGCCGACTTCCTTGTTAATTTGCTGGCGCAGGTGACGTAGCACGGCCGAGAAGACTATGGGTCCTTCAATGGGCCAAAATTCAAATGCGCAAGCATCGGCTCGCCGCTGTTGATACTCATAATTAATTTTGTTAATTTTTTAAACGTTTTTTAACTGTAAATTGCGGTGTAATTAATTAATCGCATTAACGTGTTAAAATGACAGCACTAGAAAATACAAACACCCCCAACCATTTCATCATTGGGTTCTTACATGGTTTACATGGTTTTCCACACCCAGTTAGACCAATTAGATGTTAAACTGGAGACACAACATGCAAACATGACATGAGGGGAAACATTCGGAATGTGGTATATTTCTCAAACCACCCCATGACCAGTTTATGCTAAAACAACTAAACCGAGGCACTGATGCAAACAAGTGGCACTGCAAATCTGATAAGATCACACGATGCCTGAAATCTCTGCTGAAACCCAAACAGTGACCCTGACGATGATAATCTGATTATCTGTCACCAAGTGCCTGACTGGAGATAAAGCCCCACATACCTGTCACCCTCCACTGAAACCGCAAGCGCCAGTCTACCTGGAGACTTGAACGTTCAATCTCCTCGGAGAGAACCGTGTGAGGTGATGTTTGACACCAGTATTCATAATAAGCAGCACAAATTGGCTTTGTGTGTCCATGTTTATCTGCACACTGTGATTTAATGGCTAAAAACTTTTCTTTCACTGTAGATACTCTGCTGTCAATTCTAGCTATGACTCGGCTCGGCTTGTCGTTCATTTTCTTTGGTTTATAGTTTAAAAGTATCCAAATGTTGTATCTTCACAAACACATACGTCAATCTGGATCAACAAGGTCTTGCACTTCAACCAAAAAATATTTTCACTCCCCAATGATTCCTATGTCGGCACTGAGGATTGGTCCGGAATCAGAGGTGGAGTTTGACCCCGTACCATTTGTACATTGGGTTAGAAAGTGGAAGGAATGTTGTTCTGTCCTCAGTTCTTTTTGTGGGTGAGCAAACCTGGACACCATCAGCATAACGGAGGAATGCTCAATTCTGCGTTCCAGTGAATGCACTGATGCCATCATAGTTACAACAATGAACAAAGCAGATTGAGATATAGACTGAGTTCAAAGGAAGATGGTGGGAATTTGGGAAGATAATTTTCTCACAGTTTAGTCTCACTTTCCTTCTGCATAGATTAGAAGAGGACGTTAGACACGAGCCGATTGCAGGCTGCTGTCATTATAACAAAAAGTTTCATTAAAAAATGAATCAGACACTGAGCAAATCAAAAATGTAATTTGGTTCCTGCATTAAAACAATCAAACGTAACTGGATACCTCTTGAACTGAAAATTACTTTTTAATGAAATGTTCTCGGAAACAGTTATCAGATGACTTTTCTATCATGTCACATTCAGGCACACTTAATTAGCAGTGTAAATGTTTCTCCTTTTCTAATACGGTGCGAGCAGCCATTTGGTGCATGGCGCACACACAGGCCTACAGGGCACATACTATACATCTGTTAATACTTGCATCAGGACCGAACCACCCACGAGGACGTGTGTGATACTGAGCCACAAAACTACAAATCTATCGTCACTGCTCCACAGTGACAATGCCTCTGGAATCATAATCACAGTCAGTATTTGTTGCCTGTATCTGGCCATTAAACATTATAATTGAGAGGGAGTTTTTTTGAGCTGCCACCTGTCTGCAGATGCCTTCGGGCTGCTTCCTGGTCCTGAAAGTGTTGCTACACTTTGACTTCTGTATTGGTCAAAGCAAGTTGAGACAGGAGTGAGACAACACTTCACTGCAGTACACTGAATACCATTGTTTCTTACATATGTCTCTTTTTCAGACGTCTCAGGATCCTGGGAATACCAAAGATGGCGGCTTCGGGAGCAACATTCATAGCTTTGGCTACGATCCTCCTAAATGTTACCAAATGTCAGGGGGGTGTGGCGAAAGTAAAGGCCCCTTCCCCACTGAGATTCACGCACCACCTCTACAACGCCACTATCAAGGAAAACTCAGCCCCAAGGACGTATGTCGAGACACCAGTGAAGATGGGTATTGAAATGGCAGACATGTTCTGGGAAATCAAATACAATATTGTCTCAGGAGATGAAGATGGACTATTCCAAGCAGAGGCTGTCAATATTGGAGACTTTTGCTTCCTAAGGATCACAACACGAAGCAGTAATTCAGCTGTCCTCAACCGAGAGGTCAGAGACACTTACACCCTGACTGTGGAGGCTATAGAAGACACTCTTGATTTTCAAGCAAAGACCAAGGTGTCTGTCCAGGTGCTTGACACAAATGACCTGAAGCCTCTTTTTTATCCTGCCTCATACAGCGTGACTCTCAGAGAAGACACTCCACTTCAGTCAAGTGTGGTCAGGGTCACCGCTACGGACGCCGACATCGGTTTCAATGCAGAGTTTTATTATTCCTTCACTTTCAGAGCCCATCCATTTGTCATTGACCCTTTCACAGGCACGCTCAGCCTCTTTAAGAGGCTCAATTACACTCGGGCAGAGAGATATGACCTCACTGTTTTAGCAGAGGACAGAACCAAGAAAATATCTAGCGGTCAAAAGTTTGGTAATGTTGCTAGGGTCACAGTAAATGTGCAACAAATGCCCACAAGGGCTCCAGTTATTGCAGCTCCACCTCAACCCACATATTCTACAGATGGTAAAATAGCTATCAATGTCCATGTGGAGGCCGGGGTTAAGCCTGTTGAATCTCTTCATATTACTGGAGGTGATCCCCACAAGTGTTTTGAGATAATCCCTTTAGGTTTGCAGGGCAATGACTTCCAAGTGGTGTCTATAAAGAGGATTAACTGGTCTCAAGCTCCCTTTGGACTAAATCTGTCTCTACAAGCCAAAGACAGGAGCTTCCCTAGTTTACTTTCTCCGATTACACAGATCCACATTCCTGCCTATAACTACAGTAAAGTGGCATTTTTGGAAGACACTTACATTGTAACACTGAGTGAGATATCTCCCCCTAAAACTCACGTCGTGAAGGTTTCTGCCACATCGGTTTCCAATAACATCACATTTAGCATCAAAAATAACCCGGACAGCGCTCATTTCAAGATCAATCCCAAAACGGGGATTATCATAACCACAGACAGATTTGATTACCGCAGTCAGGAGCGCTATGAGTTTGATGTTGTGGCCAATCGTGGTGATGCTGAGACTCACATAGTGGTTGAGATAAAAGATGAAAACGACAACAGTCCACAGTTCTCTATGAGGCCTTATCAGGCTACACTGGATGAAAACAGCCCCGTTGGCAGCAGTGTTTTGAAAGTAGAAGCCATAGACAAAGATAAAGGAAAGAACGGCTTTGTGACATACGCCATTGCCAATTCAGACCTCTTACCTTTTACAATAGATCCATTCACAGGTGTCATCTCAACCTCTGAGCACTTGGACTACGAGCTGATGACGCGTCAGTATCACCTGAGAATTTGGGCTTCTGATAGCGGCAGCCCGTTTAGTCATGTCACTGAATGCTCCGTGACAATAACCCTGAACAACCTCAATGACAACATTCCTCTTTTTGAGAGAGTGGGTTGCAACATCACCATACCGCTAGATTTACCTGTGGGGCACACAATTGCTGAGCTGTCAGCCATCGATTTAGATGAGCTACAGCAGCTGACATATGTCATTGAGTCCGGGAATGAGCTTCAGCTTTTTGGAATTGACTCGGTGTCAGGGGTAATCACCCTTCAGCAACCAATCCCACTCCAAGAAGGTTCATTCACTATGAGAGTCGTAGCCACAGATGGCCAGCACTGCTCAGAAGCATCGGTTGTCAGGGTAACCGTCACCAACAGAGATGACGAAGCAACACTTCACTGCCGGGAAACGGGTGTGTACAAACAGATGATTGCTAAACGGATCGAGTCGATCAAACCCATGTCAACCAATCACGAAGACGACATCTTATCAGATATTCACATCACCAACAGACATTCTCCGAAGTTTGATCTCAGCATTCCCAGTGCGATTGATATTGCTGAGGACCACCCCCTGAATTCCACTATCATTCAGTTCAAAGCAACAGACCTCGACACTGGGTTTAACGGTATGTTGGTATACGCCATATCGAGCGGAAACGAGGACGGATGTTTCTCCATTGACACTTTTTCTGGTGATCTTCAGTTAGTTTGTCCACTAGATAGAGAGGATAAGGAGTTCTACATTTTGAACATCACTGTATATGATCTGGGAACGCCGCAAACATCTGTATGGAAGTTCATTGCAGTGAATGTCATCGACGTCAATGACAATACTCCGTTTTTTGACCAGCTGAGATATGTGATTCGCATCCCTGAAAACACAGAAGTCAATGCCATCATTTTTACAGCTCGTGCTAGAGATCTGGATGCAGACACAACCTCCAGTGTCCAATACACCCTCCTGACATCGACTGAAATGTTCAGAATTGACAAGGTGACTGGTGAGGTGACAGTTGCAGGTCATTTGGATCGAGAAACTGCAAACAGACATGACCTCCAGATTGTAGCCAGAGAACATGCCAAATTTGGCCCTCGACTGTTCTCCACTCTTGAACTTGTGGTGGTTTTGCAAGACATAAACGACAACCCACCCAAATTTGTTCCCAGGGTTTACAAAATAAAAGTTCCTGAGGATATACCAGTAGGCACCCTACTTGTTTGGGTGGAGAGTGTTGACTTGGACCTCGGCAGCGGAAGTGTCACCACTTACAACCTGAAGAACACAGAGAATGGGATCTTTCACCTCGACTCCTCTACGGGTGCACTGATCCTCGAAAGGGAGTTGGACTTTGAGAGGCGACCGTCATACAACCTCACTGTCCGGGCTGTGGATCACGGCCTTCCTAGAGCTCTCTCTTCCTCCTGTTTCGTGGAAATAGAGGTTCTGGACGTGAACGAGAACCTCCACCGGCCAGTGTTCTCAGAGCTTGTGTATGAAGCTGGTGTAATGGAAGATGCAGTGGTGGGCACATCGGTCCTTAAACTTACAGCTTCAGACAAGGATTTGGGCAGAGATGGAGTTGTTAGATATCACATCCAAGAAGGCTCTGGTCTGGGAGTGTTCACCATTGACGAGGAAACAGGTAATAACAAACCTTGAGCAACTATTTTACATGATAAAGCTGGAATTGCTTGAAAGAACGTTAACTCCACCCTAGCTTGCCAGAACCTGAATCACATTACAGAACAAACCAAAAGGTATAAAATGCCATGAGATAATCATAATTTTAGATTGAAGACCAATGATAAAATAGTTGCATAGCACGGATCTAAGGTCAAAATGCATTAATGATATGCACAATACGGGAATATGTTAATACAATACAGACCAATTGAGCGTTTCTCTGACTATGAAAGGACACGTAAGCTCGTACAACAATCTGTTGGGGGGGTGGGGTCAAAGCAATCAATTGATTTGTAATCATTCATTCATCGCTCATTGGTCATGGGGTCATAGCGATCCCAGCTGTCAACGGGTGGATGGCGGGGTACAACCATTCGCACACACTGAGACCTAAGGAGTGATCAATTCGCCTCAGCTGGAGGAAGCCGGAGAACCCTGAGGTTCAAAGTGACAGCTTTTTGCTATGAGGCAAGAAAAAACAGTGCTAACCACTGTACCACCATGTCACCCATCTGCAGTCAGTGGCTGAATAATTCTGACACAATTCTTGATTAGGTCAACAAATTATAAACTGTTCAAAGCAACAACAATAACAACAATTCATAGTTTACTGTGAAGGTCTAACAACTCTTTGACAATGTGTAGCTAAAGCCTAATGAAAGTCAAGGTGCAGGAAACATTCCCCGGGGTGGTTACTTTAATTAAGTACGAGATTTTATCGTAATAAATGATTACTGGATTGACAGCAGACCATTTGAAACAAGTAAATGCTGCTATGTGGTTCACAAGTGTTCACAGACAATTCTGCACTTTCATTTGCCTCAGGTTTGATTTGTACAGCCCAGACATTGGACCGCGAGACAGTCCCTCACTACTGGCTTTCTGTCTACGCCACCGACCTGGGAACCGAGCCTCTAATTTCCTGGACACATGTATTCCTGGAGGTCCTGGACGTTAATGACAACGCTCCAGAACTTTCCCAGCCAGTGTATTTTGCATCAGTCCATGAGAACATGGCTGAAGTCACGTCTGTCATCCAGGTGGCCGCAACAGATGTGGACACATCATCAGAAAACAAGCTGTCCTTTAAGGTGCTGGAATCTCATCGGATGTACTTTGACATTGATCCCAAATCAGGTAATCAGAATGAATGAGCAGATGTACTGCAGATGCATTTTGCACAGGGTAATAATCATGAGAGGATGCTTCTTTTAACAGCTGCCTTGTAGATTGAGGATTTTTTGAGTCGTCAGCATGGAGAAAAAAATACAACACAGGTGGTTGTGAGCTATCTAGCTTGGGGCGAATGATGTGCCGTTTTCTGAACACAGCTCCCACTGATGCCCAAACAACCACCAGTCTTCATCAGACTTCAGGCATTAGACTCATATGCTAGCAGTGTTTAGCATCTATCAGATATGTTTACCTCTGTTTTCCTCTCTCGGTAGTTTTAGCAGTGTGCTTACCTGCTGCATTATTGTTAACCCTCTGTTAACGGGGCATCAGTGTCTCTTAGCAGCTCAGGCAGTGTCTGGCATTTGGTGTCCTGTATTTTAGCAGCATGACAAGTGACTGTTGTCAGTGTTTTTTGCTTTTGTAGCCATGTGATGTTTTGGCATTAGCCACTTCTTTTAGAAGTGTGTTACCCTCCATTAGCCCCAACTAGCCATATTACACCTCTGCTACTAGTACAGTATAATAGCATCTGTAAGCCATGTGCTAACATCTATGGTATACAGTGGGGAGAACAAGTATTTGATACACTGCCGATTTTGCAGGTTTTCCCACTTGCAAAGCATGTACAAGTCTGTAATTTTTATCATAGGTACCTTCAACTGTGAGTGACAGAATCTAAAAGAAATCCAGAAAATCACATTGTATGATTTTTAAGTAATTAATTTGCATTTTATTGCATGACATAAGTATTTGATCACCTGTCAACCAGTAAGACTTCCGGCTCTCACAGACCTGTTAGTTCTTCTTTAAGAAGCCCTC
>JBBMJM010158485.1:0-10200 GCA_037832705.1 Centriscus cristatus | reverse complement strand
GCGCGCGGACAGCTCGCGGTCGGGAACCTCATCCACATAGAATCGAATAAAGGACTTTCTCCATCCCGCGAGGTAAATTCAAGAGCGCAGGTAAAGAAGAGAAACATCTTTGGAGCACAGTGAACACTCATTACCAGCAAATCAGAGTTCACAAAACAGAAACTAGACACAATACAAATCGTAAAGAGGGTCGTTTTTGTTGAATGAATGAAAATTGTGAATTTGTAAGAAAGTGATGAAATAAGTTAAAAATAATAAAAATAGACGCTAGAGGTTTATTGCCATTTGTACAAGTTAAAACATGGACGTTGGAATTTTTGTGTGTGTCAGCGGCACCAAACTAAATCTAACAACTGTTATAGCAAACTGACAAAATATGTATGCAAAACAAAAGTGAAAATGGTGAGTTTAAAAGACGATGGGTGTGTACAATGTGAGAAAACCCTTAGACGTTATAAAGGCAGTATTCAGATGAAGTGTACTGAGGTGGTACAGTTGACTGAGCGCTGGCACCGCTCCACTGGCCCTACGGTGGGGAGCGGTTTGTCCCTCACCAACGAGCTGAGTCCCTCATATCCAGATTAAATGAGTGACACCAGCTGACACAACAGACATCATCCATCCATCCATCCATCATTCATTCATCCACCATCCATCCATCCATCCATTCATCCATCCACCATCCATCCATCCATCCATCATTCATCCATCCATCATTCATCCATCATCCATCCATCCATTCATTCATCCTTCCATCCATCCATCATCCATCCATCCATTCATTCATCCTTCCATCCATCCATCATTCATCCATCCATCATCCATCCATCCATCCCTGTTGTATCTCCTCAGTCGTGTTTTGCTGCTGTTAGTCGACACTTACCTGTCAGCGTTCTCCTTCGGTGTGATCGACTGGGTTGTCAGATCTCTGATTACAATTCCCAGCCACATTCGTCCCCAGAGCCTGTTTGTAATGAAGTGCACAAACAAAGATGCATTGACTGGCACGTACCGACGGGAACTCTGCCAGAAAGCTCTGATCGGCCGCAGGTCCTCGTGTTTTATGTCCATCAGTCCTGCTCTGGTTCCACTTTTCTCCCACAGACTTCTTGCACCTCACCTTCTAGGAGTCCCTTCATAAAGACCCCGTCGGTTTCTGCCTTCATGGAAACGACTAGTGGGATGTACAGCGATTAGTAGACTGGTGCTAAGGGATGTGGAGTACCTGCTGCATGCAGCGCACACAGCAACATCCGTCATGTTTAAGGTGTGTGTGTGTGTACGAGGGGAAACCAGCTGCATCTGCACATCCACGTATCGATTGTGTAACAGACATCGAAGGGAAACCTAGATCTCCTCCGACTTGACTGTCCAGGCCGTGGAGGCAGCGACCTGTGTCTGTGTGGTACTTGATGCTGCTCGGAGGTCACAGGTCACACCGGTTTGTAGAAACACCTCACACATCTTGTGGCTTCGGAGTTCTAATCCTCCACACGTGCATCTGAACGTCTTGTGTCGACATGTTTCCTCCTCTCGATGTGGATTGTTGTTGATAACTGTGACCTCTGACCCTGTTTGCCTGCCTCACATCCAGGCGCTGCGGGGTCAGGTGGAGGTGATTGGATGTCTAGGGTCTGTGCCTTCGGACCCAGCAGCTGCTGCCGTGTATCGGGGAGGGGTGTTGTAGGGGCGTCAGTCGATTAGTGCGGTGAACAGTTCTGCTCCCAGTGAGTGATTCCCGTCAGTTCCCCCAACGGGTCGTCGAGTCACCATTGATCTGTGATGACAGCAGACAGCAGGTCGGGCTGGGATGTGGTCGTCTGCCAGACGCTCTGAGACAAACCAGCCGTGGTGGTTGCAGCGTTTCTATCCTCTTACATAACTCCCTTGACCCTTTCTGTCGTCCCTTACGGGTTTCGTCGCAGAGAATCCCGTTGATCCAATCTGTCGACGTGCACAGTAGACAGACGTATGCTGCGCTTCATCAGAACACGGAGGAAGAGTTCCTCCGGCACAGGAGCGTGTCCCTCCTGCCCCCTGACGCTTTGGAGACCACCATGAGCTGGAGGGTTGGGTTCCTCGGACTGGGACGGCGTCTGAGGACCCCTGACAGCCTTTGTGTCTGTAGCCCCTCTGGATAAGCTCCCTGTAGCCCGCTGGCCCCGTGGCTAACTTTGGAGTCAGCGCTGCTGGAGATTAGCCCTCTAATCCGGGTTTAAAGCAGCGAGCAGCGTTGACGTATTCATACCTACTTTTCACTTTTTAGGACGTATGTTTTCCTCACTGCTCGGGGGCAGTGCCTCTATGGAACATGTATTTCCAGTTGGTGGTCCACAGATTTATATGTCCAACACTGTGGCGCCTGTATCTGCTCACCCCCCAAAAACCCATAGAAAATAAGAATGACTGAAAACCCGCTCACATTAATGTGAAACAAAGCAGCTGTGTGTTGTTACTGTCATGACCGGAGAGCGTCAAACTCGATGGAGACTGAACATGATACGGAGACGTTAACAGGTGTGAGGGGTTACCTGACGTTTGGGGACATAAAGGGATGTTTTGAGGGGTGAGTCTCCTCTGAACCTGCACACATGCAGTTCACCAAGCGGATCGTGGATCCTGTCAGAGCTGCAGATCCCAGACTTGCGCACACACGCGGGCTGAGACTGGGCGTGACGCCACGCCTGGTGGTTGTCATGGCACCGGGCAAACCTTCAGCGTGAATCACTGCTGGATTCGGTCTCGGCTGATGTCGTCCGCTCCCAAGGCCTCCTGTGGTATGTGATGACACACTGTGGTGTCAGTTGGGATTAAAACAGACGATTACGATGTTCAAGTCCTTGTTTTGCTGCCTGCCCAGCCCGAATACCTGCAACAGCGTCACATGGGCGAGTAGTTTGATGACGACTCTCTGAAGCACTGATTCCATATTAATGATGGTTCCTTCGGACTAGTGCGAATTAAGACATAGCCATAGTTACTGAACCCTGGGAGGTGTCCCTCGGTTCCTCTACCTGGCCAGCGTCCATCGGTTTCTGAATGTGCACTCAGCCATGTTGCTGCCATTACGGTAGTCCCATTTACTCTGTTGGTGGAAACCGGTGAGTCGTTACCGTAATGACAATAACTGGGCAGTGAGGTGCAACTTCAGGAACTGATCAATTTTTTGGGATTTTTTTTCTTATGGTGCAAATTGGCCTGTAATTACGGTAGTCCAACGTATGCCAGCTGCTATGCTCTGGAGGAGATGTTTGGTGTCTGAGGAGCACCAGGTTCCCGTTGTGTTGATGTCAACCAGTCGTTCCTGTGAGTCGTTCGGTGTGCTCACCTGCTGAAGGGGCTGTTGTCTTGTGAACAGTATCAGCCTCCATTTGGTGAGGGGGAGGTGTGACCGTCCCCATCTGTCTCCATCTCTGACCGTCACGTTTCATGTCTGTCTTTCTGCTGTCATTTTATCTTACATTAAATCGGCCCCTCTTTCTCAGTTAAAGGATCTCGGCCGGGTAAAAACGTCCAGCTGACAGAGGGCGAGATCCGTGGCCTGTGCCTCAAGTCCCGTGAAATCTTCCTGAGCCAGCCGATCCTGCTGGAGTTGGAGGCTCCTCTGAAAATCTGTGGTGAGTTCCTCCACTTCATCAGGGAAAGAACCTGGAACCTGCTGATACTAACACTCAGCCTCTTAGTTGATGGGGGGTGGAGTCTGAGTACGGCTGGGATGCATCACAGATTCAAAAATAAAAAAATCCAGCGACAGCAAAACAGGACCCATGTGACATGTTTCTATGGTGATGTACTGTTTACAGTCAACAGAATGTTGTGTACTGTATTATTTAGTCTTACTATCTGGTACTTCTGGTACCGGTCGGCTGTCAATGTTGATGTGTTTGTGTCGCATATAAAACACCGTCACAGCAGTTTTGCGCAGCTGTTGCCCTGGTGACCCCACCTCACGTCGAGGAGGAACTGACTTGTGATGGAAAAGGACGTGTCTGGGATCAGACGGCAACAGAGCTGGCAAGCAGCATCAGTACCAGTGACAGCAGCACGTTGTCCCTCTGCTGCCCCCTGCAGGTGATGTCCATGGTCAGTACTACGACCTGCTGCGGCTCTTTGAATACGGAGGGTTCCCCCCAGAAAGCAATTACCTGTTCCTGGGGGACTATGTCGACCGAGGGAAACAGTCCCTGGAGACCATCTGCCTGCTCCTAGCGTACAAGATCAAGTATCCAGAGAACTTCTTTTTGCTGCGTGGAAACCATGAGTGTGCATCTATAAATCGAATCTACGGCTTCTATGATGAGTGTAAGTGCAGAGAAGATCTTTGTGAACTCGGTGAACTCGGTCATGGTCATGATGGACCCTCCCCTGTTGTTTGTTGGCAGGTAAGAGACGATATAACATAAAGCTGTGGAAAACCTTCACGGACTGCTTCAACTGTCTGCCCGTGGCTGCTATCGTAGATGAGAAGATCTTCTGCTGTCACGGAGGTAAGTGTCACATGACGTCACATTCCTCACCAGAGACACCTGCTGCTTCTGAGGACACCGAGTGTTTCACCTTCTGCGTGTGTCTCGTGTTTCCAGCTTGAATCTCGTCGCCTTGTTTAGTCCCCCCCCTTGTTTTCTTCAAGCGGCAGCGACTGAGCGTGAGTGGGTCTTAGTAGCAGTAGTACCGGCGTCATTCTCCTCTGACAGCGACGTGCTGCTCTGCTGTGGAAGTCAAACATGACTTTAACGTTACAAAGGTCACGACGGTCACAGCAGCTGAAATACCCTCAGCTTCTAGAAAAGTACATCCCCACCTGAATGAATGACACGTGGACAGACCGGTGGTCCGTGTCGCCATAGACATCCGTTGATTTTGTGCAGAAGCATCAATTGTGTTTAAGTGATGTGAGAACCTGCCCCCCCCCCAGGCCTCTCTCCTGACCTTCAGTCCATGGAGCAGATCCGCAGAGTGATGCGACCCACAGACGTCCCCGACCAGGGTCTGCTGTGCGACCTGCTGTGGGCCGACCCGGATAAAGACGTCCTGGGCTGGGGGGAAAACGACCGCGGCGTCTCTTTCACATTCGGGGCAGATGTGGTGGCCAAGTTTTTACACAAACACGACATGGACCTAATATGCAGGGCGCATCAGGTAAAGTTCATCTCAGGTGGGCTGTCCGTGCCGTCTGGCGTGTGACTGACCTGTCCTCTGTGTCCTCGGTGTCCTCAGGTTGTAGAAGACGGATACGAGTTCTTTGCAAAGCGGCAGCTGGTCACTTTGTTTTCAGCTCCCAACTATTGTGGAGAGTTTGACAACGCTGGCGCCATGATGAGTGTGGACGAGACGCTCATGTGCTCCTTCCAGGTTGGTGAACTGTCACGCAGACCCTGTCACTGACAGGACGGACGGGGACCTGACGGTCAACCTCCGTTTTTGAATCCATCCACCGTCTCTGTGATGAGCGCAGCATGGTCCGTCTGTGAAGAACATCTTTCCGGTGCCCATGATGTCAGAGCTCCGCCCCTCCTTAGCCTCATGCTAACTGGCTAACATCAACAACAATGTCGTCTGAACATGTTGAACGTGATGTGCCTGTTTGTCTCCTACTGGTTCTGTTCATCATCTTCTTCTCTGTGATGGTGTTTGTGTGTCACAGCACCACCTCCAGGTCTGGAGGATGTACTTCAGCTGTATGTGTGTTGACCCATGCATTTCTGAAGACGATAGCGTATGGGCTGTTTTTAAAACGTTCTGGTTGACTCTCCCTGTGGACGTTATCTGAGTCTGAGGTGCAGTGAAGCATCACCTGAAAACCTAACGGGGAATTCTTTGACCCTGCAGATTCTGAAGCCGGCAGACAAGAAGTTATATCCTTACGGCGGAGGAGGAGGAATGGGTTCTGGACGACCGGTCACCCCGCCGCGAAACTCAGCCAAGTCAGCTAAGGCCAAGAAATAGCACCCCCCGCCCCCTCAGCCCCCTCAGCCCCATACCCCGTCAACAAAGCAAACCAGTGTCCAGGGTCCGATCATGTTCTGTTTCCTCTCTGTGTACTTTTCAGTGTGAGAGCGACCGGAGGAGTCGCTTCATTCTGTACGGACGATATCCCTCCTGCCCGCACCCCGTTCTTTTCTCCACATCCGTCATGTAAATTAGGGACGGACGGGGGCTGAGGGGGGCAGGAACCTGTACATTGTGTTTCTGAGGTGGACTGTTCATGCAGGTGAACGGTTGAAAGGAAAGTTTTCCCTCTTTCCATCTCAAACATCTGTGGAACATTCGGTTTGATTCTTTGTTGGTTCACATAAGGAGTCGGGACCACGTCTGTCAGGACCGAGGTCACCTTCACACGTTCCATCAGTGACACGCCAAAGACGAGCATTAGTGGAAGGAAACACACACAGATATTCACCGTCACTCCACCAACACGCTTGATCCGTGGCCGCTACGTTGACACGAGCAGATTTGGGTGCTGGATTACCGTAATAACCGGACAGTCCGAAAACATCCAGCACTTCCCAAAAGAGCTGTGAGAAGTGTCACTTCACCGCCCATTTGCTGTGTCATTAGTGACAGCTCTGGTCATTACGGTACTCCCCGCGCTGCTAGCGTGAACCTATCGGCAGCGACGGTGTTGAAGTTCATTGGTGGTAAGTTGAGCAGGAGGTCGACTGCTCTGACCTGTTTGTTTTCATTTCTAGTCAGTGTCTCATTTCCAGTTAAAAAATCTCCTCACACATCACGTGAAAGTTTTGTCAGTACGGTCGTTTTCCAAACATTTGAACGTTGTTGGTCCAACAATCCACACGTTCTCTGCTGTTTGACCTGATCAGAATGAGACAAGCAGCGTCTGTGATCACACGGTGGTCATGAAGCACAAATTGAATAGGATGAAACCCACCTACAGAAACTGGATGGACCCCTCCCTCCCCCGCCCCACACACACCCACCGTCCTGACCTTTGAATCGATCCGTACTGGTCCTGTGGCCGACAGGACGGGCTCCTTCTCACGCATGTTGTTTGTTGCCGTCAGCGGGGGCACAGGGGGCTGTCTGTGGGACTCCAGGGTATGGTACCGGCCATTTCTTCAGACCAAAACTTCTTTTCATGCCGTTTGTCCTCATTCTTCCAGTTTTCTGTTCACACACACGTTCTGCACCTGGATTGTCAAAGCAGGTGACTGCATGTGTGTGTGTGTGTGTGCGTGGACGGACCCTGCTGCCCTGTTCTCATTCAGCAGGAGGTCGTCGCTGCGCTACCTCACAAACTGACCCTTTAGTTTCATTTGAAGAACCACCAGGGGGCGACAGGGCCTCAAACTCCTGTGCTCATGTTCACGTCACATCCAGATCATCAGATCAACTCAGGAAGTGAAATTTGGAGTAAATGTGACCACAAAGTACAGAACAAACCCAAATCAGGTGTCGCTTATCGTCGGCCCCCCGGGCCGGTCGCTTCTCTTTGCCAACGATTCAGATCAGACCTTATGAAGCTGAAGTGTGCAATGAGACCCCCGGTGGAGATGGTTTCACGTCTTCAATGCCAAACAGTCGAGCAGCTCATGTAAGAACGAGTCCAAGTGCTGACGTGTCGTCATAGAAACAATGGTCCAACATGCCTGTTAACCCGTTGACGCCGACGACCACCGGCGCTACCTTCATGCTAGCAGACTTTGGAGTTCCTCCACTGGCTGTGAAGAAAGGAAAAAACATTGGTTCCTGTCATTACGGTAATCCCATTCACTCTGTTGCTGGAAACCAGGGAGTCATTACCGTAAAGACAACAGGGAACCGATGGACGTCTTCTCCTTCACAGCAGGAACCCAGAGGAACCCGCTGACCCTTATCGGCTTTCAGACGCTGTTTTCTGATTACAGTACTTTAAAGGAGGCCAGCGTCGGTGTTAAAGGGTTAAAGGTCATTTCCACTCCGTGGCTGTACAATACTGCTTGTGGCATTTCAACTCTTGAATCAATATTTACTGCTGTTGTTACCTCTAGGACACTGTTGGCTCATTTCTTCATGTTTTTTTTTTGACAAATCTAACAAGTTACTGCAACTATAGATAGTAATTGTATGATTTTATTTTTTTTAATCAATCAGGGACGTTTTGCACCAGGCACTGTTGCTGGGTAGATATCGGATTAGTCCAAGAAATGAAAAGAAATTTGTTTTCAATCAATCTCAAACTGTCTGTTAAAACGTAGAAATAAAAAGTATCATTTGTAGACTTGTGTGTGAATTTCCTGTCTGAGACATGAATGTACAAAGGATTACGACAAGAGGATGAGTAAACTTCAACCCCGAGCTCAGATCTCCTCAGAAAACCAGACTGACTTCAGGCCTAAGACATTTTTAACTTTTAACATTTGAGTTTTTGTGTTTGCATCCCAGCTTCCATTAGTGGGTCTGAAATGACCCACGTTCATTTCCTGTTGTACACACTGTGCTGTATAAATACAGAAAAGGTGAAACAATGTCAATATTTCAAACACTAAACTCTTGGAAGGAACACAATGTGATAAAAATACCTGGAACTAAATGACAAAAAGACTGAGTCACTTCTGACCCACTGATGGAGAAGAATCACTACAGTGACTCTAAGGGTCAAAGTAGCTGTGTGTGTGTGTGAGAGAGAGATGGGGGCGCGGGGACGGAGGGGGTAGTAGAGGAGAAACACTTCAAACCTTAACCATATGGAAAATACACTGACAGGATGACAGGAAGGAAAAGTCCTTTGAATTACACTTTTACCCTGCACAACAAGTCATCCCCAGTAATATGCGCTCGACGCATTGTACCCCGAGGAGGTAGCCCCCAGAGAAAATACATCTCAATAACCTCAATGTACCGTGTTATCGCGCCTTTCGGGGCTTCGTGGCCCTACTAATCCAATGTCCGATTAACTTTATTCAAATGGTGTGTGAATGAATGTATACACACCAAAAACAACTGACAGCTGTTCTCCAGCGCTGAATGCGTGAATCATCTACCTGCAGAGCGTGAAACTTTCCTCCTGTTTATGTTCAAGCTGTGAGCGCTTCCGGTCGAGTCCTTCACTGTCAACATCGTCGTAAGATCACGCCCACTGGTGGCCCCGCCCACAACCCATCCAACGAATGACAGCGCTCTAAACGCTGCCCTGCAGGTGATTTGTTAGATTGACCTTGACCTCAGCGAATAGCGCAACATGTGGGCGTGTCCATTGGTAGTTCGGTTGCACTGACTGGCCGTCGCTCATCAACTTTTACTACCAGACAAGCTTCCCAAAGCTACCTCTCTACCTTCAGAACATGTCCATTTTCGCTACTCTTCAGTTGTCGTAGCGTCTATCCGCTGCACGTCGCCCTGACCTGGGTGTGCATTCGTCAACTTGGCCACAAATTCCAGAGGTGACGCGGAGAGTGCTGAACGGAACGGGCTAGCTAGCTGGATGAGAGGCTAGGCTAACGGGAGCTAACGCACAGTTTTCCACAACACGGTCCGTACGGCGATACTTCGTTGACTACAAAGACTCCCAGGTATGTTCTGGAAAGCCTTCACGTTCGTATGCATCAGTGTAAACGCGAACCTCTCCTCCGAGCCCCCGGTCTGCTTTCCCGGTTCGGTCCGGCGCTACCAGCTGCAGCAGCCTCCAGCTGACAGGCTATGCTAACGGCTACCAGCTAACATGAGCGCTGACATAGTTGGAACAGAGACTGTTGTCACGGAGACGTTTCACTCACGACTTGTAGAGACGGATTGCTGGAAGACGTCAGTCCAACGAGCAGCCCCGGTGTGGCTCCTGATGATCAGCTCTCCACAGTTTAATACTGTCATTCGCTGTCAACTTTTCAACCAAAAAGCTCCAGCTGTTGTATAGACGTTGCTGTTTGTGTGCAGATGGAGTAGATTAAATAGTCGATCAGTAAGCCAATCTTTATTTATACATCACTTTACATACAAAGATAATGTAACACAAAGTGCTGCAGAAACAAAACAAACAATCAAACCGCACAGGCCATGATACAAGAGAAAAAAAATCAGTCAAGAACCAATGGAGGGATAGAACCCTTCAAAGAAAGGTGGGCTGAGTAAGACGGACATTAATAGAATCACTAACACAGTCAAATCAGCCCAAGTATGTAGTTTGTATGTATGTATGTAGTACAAGCTGTAAACTATTATACCTGTCGCTGTATACAGACACTGGAGTGATGGTTTTTATTTCTG